>SNQJ01S0051819.1:0-21329 GCA_010110895.2 Picea sitchensis
CTCTGAATATTTCTATGGTATTTTAATTATTGATCAACATAGATTGTTTGGAGAAGGCAAGCTTGGTGGTAAACACTAGGACCACTTTCTCAAGGGAAAGGACAAGATGGATCCCAAGGATAGAGCATGGCTTGATGAATATACATAGAAACATGCATACCATGATCAAAAACCTCGGAGATGGGAATATGCACCACAACAAAGTCAAAAGAAGAAGACATGTTAGTATTGTGGAAAGGTTGTACATGTGAAGAAAGTATGATATATTAAGAAGAGAAACGATTTAGAGGAGATGGTTAAAAACCTTGAAGGAGATATGTCTGTTGTTTTTCGACTTACTAATAATTTCACCTTCCAAGTCGAGACTTATGATGCCTTGTTGTCTCATTTTGTACGTAACGAATGGGTAGTTGACTTTGGGTGAACCCATCACATGGCTAAGGATGCCTCTTTGTTCACGAGACTGAATAAATCTAAGGAGAGTAAAATCTATGTTGTTGATGATTTATCTTTGGATGTTGTTGGCCAGGGTGATGTTTCTTGTCAACATGGGAAGATCGTTGACATCCATCATGTGCCAAATATGAGTGTCAATCTGTTGTATGTTTCTCAGTCAACAAAGACAGGTAAGATTGTGTAATTTTGGTTAAATTGGTTATATGTTCGTGATTTGAAGACAAGTAAGTCAATTATCGTTGGCGAGCTTCTCGACCCAATGAAAAATTTGTATAATTTCCATGAAACGACTCGACCTGAACCCAAATTGAACACATTGGTTGCTCACACTGACAAACGAATTCGAAGAGTGATTCAGACATCTAAATTTACAAAGTATCTAGGCACTAGAAACTCAAAAGGTGCTTCCATGAGCGACATGGTTGTTTGTTTGCCAAAGGTGCTTCCCCTTGAAGGAGTTTGTAAGGGATGTGAACTTGGGAAGCATCATTACGAACCATTTGACTTTGGAAAAGTGTGGCAAGAACATAAAATACTAGAATTGATTCATAGTGATGTATGTTGCATCAAACTACCTTCAATGGAAGGTGCAAGGTACGTTTTGACTTTCATTGATGATTTCTCTCACTTTACATGGGTTTACTTTCTGAAGAATAAGAATATTGTCTTTGAGAAGTTCAAGATGTTTTGGGCCTTTGCTGACAAGCAATGTGGCCAACCCATCAAATGATTAAGATCATAAAATGGTGGTGAGTATGTAAATCGACCTTTCGAAGAATACCTACTTCAATATGGTATTGACTAGCAATGGTCGGTTCCTCACACTCCTTAGCAGAATTGTGTTGCAGAATGCAAGAATCGGACATTAGTTGGAATGGATATATGTCTTTTGTAGGCCAAAGGGCTTCCTCCTTGCTTTTGGGCTGAAGCAGTATAATATGCAAATTATCTCCTCAATTGCATCTCGACTTGAGTTTTTCCTTCCATGACTCTAGTCGAATGATGGTATGGGAAGAAGCCTTCAGTCAACCACCTCCATGTGTTTGGATGTGTTACCTAGGATCACATTCTCGATGATTGTAGAAAGAAGTTGGATGCAAAGAGTCATGTTTTCATCATGATGCGCTACTCTGAAGAGTTGAAATCCTATCAATTGTTTGATCCTGTCAAATGACAAATTGTCATCAGATGCAATGTATGGTTTGATGAGAAGTCTTATGGAATCAAGTTGTTGAATGCCTACTTTGGATTGTTGTAGGATGATCCTCTTGATTTTGTCTC
This sequence comes from Picea sitchensis, assembly GCA_010110895.2. Lineage (NCBI taxonomy): Eukaryota > Viridiplantae > Streptophyta > Pinopsida > Pinales > Pinaceae > Picea > Picea sitchensis. The sequence goes on from SNQJ01S0051819.1 coordinate 1,738, forward strand.
TGACACCGATGCTCCTTATTGAAATTGTTGTCATTGGTGTCAAGGGAAGACAAGACTGTGTGTTACACATAAAAATTCCACGCTTAAGTATCACACCCTAAGTGTTGCAAGTGTCGCACCCTAAGTGTTGCAAGTGTCGCATGCACCTTACTAAGTGTCACATGAACTTTTGCAAGTGTCGTATGCACCTTACTAAGTGTCGCATGAAATTTTCCAAGTGTCACAACTCGTTCACGCCATGAAAGACATTTTCCATGATCCCTAAGTCATATAGGAGGAAGAAAGCCATCATTTGAAGGCCAAAAGCATGCCTTTTAATTGGAAAATTGACCATTTTTTGGGCATTTATGAAGGGTGGCGCCCCCCTGTCCATGTATAGGGAGTGTTGGTTCTCCCCTAGCCATATTAAGGGAGTGCCACTGGCACTCTTTCTCTAACTAAGGGGGAGTGCCACTTTGGTTAGAGGAAAATATGGCGAATTGCGCCTTTTCTTAAGGGACAACTCTGAAGAGATGAGGTTGTTTTGGTTCGAATCTTATCCTATGGAACTATCTTAGGATAAAATCCCAACTCATGGATCCATATCCTCAACCAATTCCCTTATTATCTCATGGTGGTTGATCCTCCCAATCCTATAAATTGAAGACATTTCCAAGGTGAAAGGGAGGAACAATTCAGGTGTCAAACCCTTTATCCCGGGGGGATGAATTTGTTGAAAGTATCGTCATTTTGATCATAAGAGAATCGTGCAAGGGCCTGGATGAGGAAGACTTGGAGGATGTGTTGCATATTCAAATATGGCTTTGTAAGTATCTATCCTTGGTTTTCATTAATATAAACTTGGCCTATTCCCTTCAAGCTTGTGAATTATGCATGCGCTTGTCTATTATTGTATTGATCATCGTAGATAGATTTACTTTTTCTAATCATATGTAGTAGGAAGAAGAGATCTTTTGTGAGTCTTTTCAGTTCTTTATTCACATCAAGGAGCTTGGAGATCAAGATCTAGGATCGCAGAAGTGAGGACAAACTTCATAATAAGGTACTCCCTTCTTTCCTTCTTCTAGTTTGATTGTTCAAGGTATATATAAAAGGAAGTTAGATCCCATTTATTTCATTATATCTTTGGATCAACATAGGACTCTTGGTCCAAAGGAAGCTTATCCTATCCACAGGGTAAGATTTCTCTTAACAGAAAAATGGCGACTCCACTAGGAAAGGACTTTGACTAGTCTTTTCCTTGGATTGTCTGGAATCCTTGCCTGTGATTAGATCCTTCTTGATTGATGCTTGATCTTGAGTATTTTCCCCTTCCCTCTTCTTCATTGAAGAGATTATAGAGTCATTGACTAAAAATTTTCTAAGTTTTAGTTTTTGGAAGCCATTTTTAAGCTTCTACAAGAGAAAAACTCCCCTATAGTGGCTACCAAGGTGCCACTGGCCTGACTGGCACTCCCCCTAAGCTTCTAGGGAGCGCCATAGAGCTCTGTCTCTTTGATTATAGGAGAAAAACTCTCTCCTTTTGAGTGTTTTCCTTGGTTTTTTCCTTACTTTGCTCAGTCTGTTGTGAACTGGATTTTAGCCCAGATTCTCCTGATCTATCTTAGACTTTGTTTGCTTGAGAAACTACTATCTATAACTCATTTCATTTCTTGTTGTTTGAGTTTGCAAACCTCTTCTTAATTTTGAAATTTTTTAGTCATCTTGGGTTAAAAAGATCACCTGATTCTTCCAACATTTCAATTCTCCGACCTTTATCTCACAAGGCCTTCAGTTGCCTTGATTTTTTGGAAATTTTCATCAAGTAGAAATTTGCAAGGGTTGATTAGTATTGAGCCTTCTTGTCTTCTTTGAAATTCCTTCTTTTTGGTTAAAGAATTTCTTTCTTGCTACAACCTAGTTTTGAATCCCTTTTCTTGCTACTCATTTTCAAGAATTGATTAAAGAGTGATTTTTTTCTTTCTCTTTTACATCATTTGGGTACTTGTTTGAACTTATGTTGGAATAATTTTGACATTTTCATTTGTTGAGTACTTGTCAACATTTTGAGTTCATTTTTGTTTGATTTTATTTCTTGCTTCATGTCTCTTTGTGCTAAACATTGATTCCTTTCATTCCATTTGAAAGTAGTGAAGCATTAAAGTTTGTTGCATATCTCATTGCATTATATCAAACGAAAATAATTTTTGCATTCTTGTTTTTGGGTGGTGCATTTCTAAGGTTGCATTTTAGAGCGAAAAATTGCATGGTTTTTGGCTTTTTTGAGATTTCATTTTTTTAATTTATAAGTGTTTCTTTGCTTGAAACCTCTTGTTCCTTTCTATAGATAGCCTTCATGGAAAGAAAAGATTGCATTGCATTCATTTTTTATTTTGAAGTCTTCTTGGAGTTAAGTATCACACATCATAGTCAAGTTGCATTCATATCCCTTTTGAGTAACAGACATCCATAAAATTAAAGCACTAATTAAAATCTATCTAGAGATTTTTCTTTTCTAGGGCTCTGCAAACCTACATTAGATTAGTTGTAGGGATTTGGAGTAAGTGGTGAAGATAACTCTCCAAAGCTACAAAAAAAACATAGAATCTTGAGTTAGGTAGAGAAATCCATTTGCCACATCATTGTCCTCGGAAACCCTTCTCACAAAAGGGTTAATCACGAGGTCACATTGGGGCCAATGGAGTAACTAATCTCACTTCGTTGGTCTTAGTGGAGTGGTATTCATGTATTACAAACGATGTCATAAGACACTTGGGGATCACTCGAGAGGTTCACACCTCGGTCTAAGGCCCCTCTCAAGGGTATTTTGGGTTTCGGCCCTACCCTTGCGTGTATACCTGATTGTCAAGTGTTTCCCCAGGATTTGGTGTTGTAAGTGGTAACCTTAGAGACCATAATATTTAGGGCTCATAAACAAGGTGATGGTGAAGGGGAAAGTCTTTGTTGTACCTAGGGAAAACGTTGGTCAAACTCACTCATGATCCTTGGAGGGGAACCCATGTTTTGTCATGTGGGAACTTGCATTAGGGTGTAAGTCCGTTAAGTAGGTCACCAACGTAACTATTCCACCGGCTCTATCTCATCCCCTTCCTATATTGATCCCACGACATTCGATTTCATCACCAACTAGTGGTTTCATTGTGGAAAGGTTTGTTTGTTTGTTTGCTTCCTAGATTTTTTAGTGTGTGTTGTTTGTTTTCCTTAGGTTGAGTTTGGGAATATGGCATCAATTCCCGGAACTATCAATGCAGGAACCCATTTTCCCAGGGAGTCTTTTGTTTTTTATTCTTTTGGAAATGTTGGTCCTCCTTATATTGCCACATTGAGTCTTCCTGGATTTACCATAGGGTTACTAGTATGGTTATTTTCCACTCCCATAATCTCGAATGCACCTAGTGTTTTGAATGCACATCCACCTCATGTTGACCCTTCGCCTTCTTTGCCAATTGCATCTTCTTCCCTTTATTCTCCTTTACCTAGTGAAAGATCTGAAGTCGGTAACCAGCTGGATAAGAAGAAGAAGAAAAGGAAGATTAAGAAGAAGAAAAATAATCAAGGGGCCAAACTTCCAACCACTGCAGGACATGTTGGAAGAAATAAACTAGTTATTGTCAATCAAGTTGGGAATATTGATGAGACTCACAAGCCTACCAAGACAACTCGCAAGCCCAAATACCCTTTCAGGATTTGTAAGGGTGACCACCTTATTCGGGATTGCCCTGGTTTAACCAAGGTCTTAGAAGTGTGGTCTATGGGCCCTCATCATCCTGTGTTGTCAACCTTTGGTCATCATGCTGGTGACAACCTGTCAACTAGTGAAAGTAAGGTTGGAAGTAAGAAAGGTAGAGTTACTATTCATTACCTGTTATGTAGGGACATGTATCGTACTCACTTTTTTCCTTGTATGGATGATTCTTTACGCTTGTTGGAAGATATGACTTTTCCCCAACCACAACCTCCGACTACTTACCGTAATCTCTCTCCCGACCCACCACTGGTTTCTAACATGGTCAATTTAATTCCTTCATCAATCGATCCCATTATTCCCTTTAAGAGTGAAGCTAAAGTGGTCGATTTGGTTACATCGTCAGTCAATCCCACTCTTCCCTTGAGGAGTGAAATCTAATTGTTCAACCTGATTCCATCATCATTCTATACCTCTCTCCCCTTAGAGAGAAACATCTGCCAAGTGATCAATCTAATCCCGTCATCGGTCGATCTGACTCTCTCGTTAAAGAGTGAAGTTAGTATCGCTCATGTTTTTCTTGTTAATATAGATTCTACCCTACAAGGGGGCATTTCTCCTCCTAATGTAGAACCCCCTCCAAGTAATGAGACCATTATTTTTTATTGGCATGGGATAAATGAACCTCGTCTTCTTTCCTATGTGCCTTTCCAAATCACTCTTCAGGTTTCTGGTAGGGACATTCCTCAGATTATTGTAGATGAAGGTGCTTCTGTTAGTATCCTACCCTCAACTGCTTGGCAAGCTTTAGGTTGTCCTCAACTTTTGTCAATCACCCATAATCTTTTATCTTTTAACAAACAAATCACTCAACCTTTAGGAATCCTTCCTTAATTACCTGTCACTTTAGGAGGGAAAAAAATTTATATTGATGTTATGGTAGTTCATGACCCCTTGGATTTTACTTTTCTCCTTGGGTGAGATTATCTTTACACCATGAAAGCTATCGTGTCCACTCTCTTTTGAGCGATATGTTTTCCTCATAATGGAAAAAGTGTGGCTATCGAACAACTTTCGTTTGTTGGTCCTCATTTGATTGTCAACCACCCACCTTCCCTAAATGGCCATTATGTTCAAGTGGTATCGTCCCCGCCACAGGTTAATTATGTGGCAACATGTCCCATGTGTTCAACTCTGGATGAGGCCTCTTATCAACTGGATCCGGTGGTTGACATGGTGATATCTTCAATGGGGATATTATACCATGATCCCCTTACCCCTATTGTGGCCCTCGATATGTATTTCATCCAAAGCATTTTTCTTCCATTCAACGAAGATCTCTTGGAAGACATGATTGAGGTTTGTCCCTTGACATGTATTCCTTCTAGAGCATTGTCCTCTTGGAAATCATAATCAAGAAGAGGTCATGAGCATAGTTTTATTTTTTATTCCAAGCTCATTAAAAATTGAAACCAGAGTCAAGCAAAGTTCTTGTTTCTGTGTCAATATCGTTAAGAAATGAAACAAAGGTCACGAACATAGTTTTCTTCTCTATGGCAAGCTCATTAAAAAATGAAACAGAAGTCTGGGAATCAAACCCAGAGGTTATGGGCATAGTTATTTTCTTGTGTCAAGCTCATTAAAAAATGAAACAACCACCTCTCCTGTTGAAGTCGATTCTTTCATTAGAACTCGTACATGAACCTTCATTTCATCCACCTAGGTTGGTTGATCCTCTTTCTTCCTCCCTTGCCAGTGAAAATTTTCCTATTAGTAGCCAGTAGTCTATTGGGTATAGACATTGGCAATAAGCGAAGAGTTGATGAATGAAACGAAGCTTGGGGGCCATGTCTCTAGCTGTAAGTTTTAAACCTGCGAAGTAAAGCAATGCATATAGATTCTTAAGCAATACATAAATTAATCAATGGCTCATACACAGAGTACACAGAGATTTTTATTGGAAACCCTCAACCAGGAAAACCTTTCTTATTTTCATTATATCTCAAATTTCACCATTCGCCATACAATATATACAATGTTTTTAGGTATTCTGTAGATACCAAAACCCTAATCCCTTAATCCGAGATTAATTTACAAATCAACTAAAAATAGCAAAAGCCGCCCAAAAAAAATTTTCGGGGCATTGCCCCGAACGCTGCGCATAACCAGGCGGGGGCATACCTGCCCCCCCTAGGAAAGTGCTCGGCTCACATGGCAGAGCCCTAAGTGAAGGGATCGTCAGAAACAATTGTCATATCTGACGCACCCACACACACACACACATGCAAAGAATATAACACATACCCAACACTAGCCTCTCGACATCATGTTGGAGTTAAACCGCTAGCTTTTCATCTAGGGGAAAAGTACCAACCACCCATGGGTACCACCCGAGGATAGTTCTTTTTCTATTTCAAGCTCGTTAAAAAGTGAAACAGATTGCCTGCTTAAGGTTGTGCTTGCCACTGCTTCACTGTTATTTGTCGTCTCATTTGCTAATAGCTTGCTCCTGCTTTGTGCTATTTGCCATCTCATTTGCTTATAGCCATTGCAATTATTCTTCACACTAGCCATTTGCATCATGCTTCTTTTGTTTTGCAGTAAATCTCTCGAAAGACACGTTGTAAGGAGTGATTCTCGCTTGGGGTTCATTCCCATCGTAATGTAGTATTCTTTTCTATAACGAGCTTAGTCTTTGTTCTTTCCCGTGCTCATAAATACATGAGAATAGGTTACCGAGCTCATTCTTTGTTATTTCTTGTGCTCGTTAAATTCATGAGAATAAGTTACCGAGTATGCTTTTATCTCTTTTCAGACTTGTAAAAGTTATACGAAAAAGGAACCCTTGGAGTCTCCTTTAATCTCTTTTCAGACTCCCAAAACATAAAAAGATTGTCGAATGAGCTTGTTTCCTTTCACACTCGTTAAAAGGATTTTAAAGGTCATATTTCGAGTGGTATTTTACCCATTTTTTTGGCCTCATTAGACTAACTATGAAAAAGGTATACTCTAGTCAAGCATGACTAGAAATTTCTCCGTATTATTTTACTCTTTTTCGGGATTAGGAGAATAACTTTACGAAAAAGACACCCTTGGAGTCTTATTTATGATTTTTCTAGACTCTCTAAACATGAAAAGACTATGAGCTTACCTTCTTTGGGCTCGTTAAAACACACATTGAAGGACTTACATGGATCCAATCTCCAGGACACATTTAAGACCAAACCCCTTCTTCTTCAAGTTCGTTAAAAATATGTCAAGGGACTCATCGAATATGAGCTATACCGAGCATCTGTTATCCTCCTCAAGCTCGTTAAAAAACAAAGAGGTGTTTACCGATCATGGTGGGGGGAAATTGAAGGAAGTGGGTCAAGTTCTTTGGGAACCCTGACGACAGTTTTTTGTCACCCTTGAATATGACACTTGTTTGTGTCTCGCCTTACAATTGGTCAATTTGCTTGCCTTTAACCAATCCCACGAGTCATGTTACTCCTTTGGCTCACTCGAAGAGTGCCCCGGTTATCATTGCACTATGTTTTGGTCCATCTCTCAAATGAGTCAAGTTAATGTTGCCAAGTCTTGTGTCATGCCTCACAATGTTCAAGGGAAGTTTCATTTAAAAACCAACTGTTTGCAGTAATAAATTTTTCCATTCCTGTGTCAGTCCGTATTCATCATTTCTACCATCTTACATCACTTTCATGTGTTAGTTTCATGTCAATGAAGGGGGATACATCATGGCCCTCCTTCGATGAGTATTTCCTTGTAGACTTTAGCACATCATTCGAGAATTAGAATTAGAAACAAATTAGTACCTTGGAACATGCATGCCTCAATGGCAGGCCTCCTTGCTTCCAACAATAGGTTTACATCAATGACCTCTGATCAAATGATCTCACGAATGTTCAACCTCAACTCATTTATTCACATTCGTTGGGATGTACTAAAGGTACCTTTGGAATCATTATCATCATTGGTGCTTTCCCTCACACTTGTTAACGATATACCTCAATGATCGGTAATCAAGTGGTTTCTACCATGTTCAACATCAAGTCATATATTCACATGATTAAAATCGTACCATTTCAGCGTTGAGACGAAGACCTCGGGTTGGGCATTCACTCTGTTATGTGTTTTTCCCTACTAATCAATGGACTACTCAATATGAAATCATGTTATCATCCATTTAAGTCGACACACGATAATTAATGAATGTCATGACATGCTATAATCAATGAAAATCATGTCCTTCCTTTGTCGGGGATTTACATATCTTCAATGCACTTATCAACATTGTTGTCTTGCCATGGATAACACATGCAATCTATCACATTGTGAAGCCATGCCGTCCTCCGTCAAATCCCACAATGTAACATTTCGTTGGTTGTTTATCCTACTCGACAAAACATCCTTGGTCCTCCTAGTCTACGTGCTAGTACACCATCCCAACTGTCTCACAAGTCACTGTGAGTCGATCACCAAGGCTACCAAAGCATGTGGACTTGCCATACAACTTGCAAAGTATGTCCTATGTGCCCGCTTCCGTGCCATTGCCAATGACATCTCAAGTTGGATCCTTACATTCTCCTCCACTTGAATTGTTAATGTCCTGGTCAACATGGTCCCATAAACTCCTCCAATGAAAGGGGTGTTGGTGGTGAAGAGACACTTCCACAATTTCCATATTTGAACATGTCTTTCATGCCATTTGTTGTGGGGCTAGACTTTTTATCCCACTCAAGAATCCCTCACCACTCAAGTCTAGTTCACATGCAACATTGACATGACCTCACTAGTTGAGCATGACCATCGACTGCCTATATCTCTTAGAATACATCTAATTAACATGTCTTGACCAAACTCAAGCTAGGCACTATCAATCGTGTGAAATGTCAGAATGCTCATTTCACCATAAGCGACGCTACATCATTGCAACCCAACCCATAGGCAACTTATTGTTGTCTCCTTCAAGCCAAACATACTTGAACAACCCACTACCCAACACAAGAAAATTTTATCATCCATTTAAGTCAACACATGATAGCCAATGGATATTATGTTCCTCATTCGTCAGGGGTTCACATATCTTCAATGCACTTATCAACATTATTGTCTTGCAACAGATAACACACACAATCTATCACATTACCAAGAAGTGTCGTCTTCTGCCAAAACCCATTATGCAATGCTTCGTCGGTCATCCATCCTACCTAATAAGATATCATTGATCCTCCTAACATATGCACTAATTCACCGTCCCAATCGTTTCACAAATCATCAAGTCAGTGACGAAGTCTACCAAAACTACCAAAACATATAGACTCACCATGCAACTTATTAAGTATGCCCAACATGCCTTCTATGGTTTTGTCATGCCATTGCCACTAACATTTCCAACAGAGTCCTTACAATGTAGTCTAACTGTTCTACATTTTGACCATTTTTTGAGAAAATTTTTTATTTAATTTTGCTCAAAATCTAATAAGTGTTGGATCTGCAGATTTAAATGTTTAAATCTATATAATCCAAATGCTCCACGAATTTTTCAACACACTAAATCCATTTATACATTTAAAAATGCAAATTAAAAAACAAAAAATTATAATATCATAAACCAAAACATTAAACAAGAAGACAACACCAAGTCACACATATGGTTACATTTTTTATTACAAATGGAGATTCCGACTTCACTCTTTCTCATCCATCCACTCTCGGTTCATATTAGTCAATCCCACATTGAGGAAAGGGAAGGAAGGAGGTGGAAATTCCGACTTCAATACGCGTCCGGCTCTAATTCTACGTTCATATTAGTCAATCCCACTAGATTTTGACTTCAAGACGCCTCGGGCTCTAATGGTTATGCTTTTTAAATATGATCTTGATTTCGTGATTTAATTTAATGCAATCGTGTGATTGTTTTTTAATGTGTTATCGTCTAGTGGGTTGTATTTTATGTTATGGTAAATTAGAATAATATATTTAAAAGATTGATGTGATTTAGAGAATTGAGCTCTTTGAAATGGAGTCGTTAACTAATTTTGATAATTTTTATTTAAATAATATGTTTATGGAAAAAATGATATATTTTTAGATAGTATAAAGTGTATGATTATTATAAATATTAGTAGATAGAATTTGTACATAAAAATAATTATAATATATAATTATTGTTTAAGTTTAATATTTTAATTTTCAAGATTGTACAATTATTGAGATTTAAATTTTAAATTTGGATCATTAATATGATAATACTTATTTAAATTATTAAATCATTATTCGTTACACATAAACATTAAATTCACTTTTTTAAATAATAATTCTAAAGATTACTAATTCAAGAAGAAGATTTACTAACATTATTTATAGCCGGTGAAGTGTTAGATTGAAAATGTTGTTCACTTATATTTGTAATTAGTACATTTCTATTTGTATTTAGTATAATGTGATTTATATTTGTAACTAGCACACTTTTATTTGTATTTAGCACAATGTGGTTTATAGCTAGTAAAGTATTAGATTAAAAATAGTGTTCACTTCTCTTTGTATTTAGAACAATGTGGTTTATATTTGTAATTAACACACTTCTATTTGTATTTAGCACAATGTGATTTATAGCTAATAAAGTGTTAGATTAAAACTATTGTTCACTTTTTATTTGTATTTAGCAGATTTTAATTTGTATTTAGCACAATATGGTTTATAGTTCCTATTTGTATTTACGTGAAGTGCTAATATTTGCATTGAATACCTTCACTACATAAAAATCACTGGAAACGAGGCTTACTCATCATAGTTGGACTGAAGTTCGAACAGAGAAGTGTGGAATTTAACTTTCAAATCTTGATTTAAGAGCAAGAACAGAACCGGCTCAGGTTTTTGAGTTCAACCATTGCACATTTTGTCTTGTTTTAGAATTTCTGCCATGAATGTGTCTATAATAACTAAATATTTTCATATTCATAAATATCTTCACCACTGAATATTTGCATAAATTACTTCACCTCTAACAGAGTAAAGGAATATTCAACTTCTTTGGGCTGAAGTTAGAATAGAGAAGTGCAGAATTTCAGCTTTCAAATCTCGATTTAAGAGAAAAAAATTGAATGACTCACCTCAAAGCTCAGGTTCTTGAATTCAACTATTGTACATTGCACATTTTGTGTTGCTTTATAATTTCTACCTTGAATGTGTCTATAATCACTGAATATTTTCATAAATACCTTCACTTGTGAGAGAGAAAACAACATTGTTGGGATGAAGCTTGAACAGAGAAGTGTCAAATTTAGCATTCAAATCTTGATTTAAGAGCAAAAAATGACGGTTCACCTTAAAGCTCCGGTTCCTGAGTTCCACCGTTGCACATTTTGTCTTGTTTAAGAATTTCTGCATGATTATGTTTTCTTCTAACAAATAAAACACTGGAATCAAGACGTATTCAACATCGTTGGGCTAAAGCTGGAATTGAGAATTGTCCATTTTCGCTTCCAAATCTTGATTTAAACACAAAAATTGAACGACTCACCTATAAGCTCAGGTGAGTTTATCTATAATCATTGAATATTCACATAAATATCTTCAATACTGAATAGTTGCATAAATACGTTCAACATTTTTTTTAGAAAATATTACTGCAAAAGATGCCTGATTAGTGTAAAGGGACTGAGTTTTTTCATCAATGCTTTTTTCTACTATACAAGCAGGTAGAGAGTGACGAGCTTTCCTTTCCTTCCTATTAATACCTACACTCTACTTCGATTCCCTGAAGAAGGACAAACTATGTATAAATTGTTGTTTATGTTTCCCAACAAACCTATGCAAATTCCACGAGTCTCTTCTTTCATAACCAAGATTCCTTTTAAACTACTGCACTTATAAATGACACTTATGGTTTATAGATTAAGAAGATTAATTTTTTTCTTAGGTGTCATAAATTTGGGGGCTTAGGTCAAGAGAAACTTCCCTACATCATTCTAGCTAGTTGCAGAAGAAAAAACAACCTACCAGACAAAGCTCAAGCAAGCACTCTACCTAGGTCTATAATTATTTGCTTAAACATAATTTTTAGAATTTCCTACTCTCAAGTCCTCAAAATTACAAAGTAAATTCTATGAGATTGAAATATAAATGAATTATTCTGGTAAATGCAACTTAATCCTTTTTTTTTTTCCAGGAAGTTGTAGGAGACAACATAAATGCTATGCAATCAATTTGAGCATCATCTCTACTCTGAACATCATTTAATTTCAAATCCGGGTGAGCCATAAATTGTCGTTACATGAAATTACAGTATAGTATTCAACAATAATATCTGTGATGAGAGAATAACACAAATACCTGAATCTTTCAAGAAAATGACACCTTGTTGGAGCTCCACGCGAAATTCTAAAGATTGGTACAATGCTAGGTACAAGATTTTCTTGGGCTGGGGTTATGCCTTAAATGGGCATGCATAGATAAGAGTGAGCTAGTAAAACTAGAGGCACTCCGTACTTCAGTTAGTGTACATATATACAAGATCTTCCTGATGTTAGAGGTTTGGAAAATAATGAACCTCCACTTAGCATGCCACGTAAAAACATTGGAAGGAACACATGTGCATCACGTTCTTAGGAATGCGTGCACATCATATTCATGTTGTGGCCATGTTTTAAGGGATCATGAGCATGTTTAGTGCATGTTTACACATTGCACCTCGTTATTTTATATTTTTGAGAAAGTAAAGATGAGTAGAGGAGGAGAAAAGCTCGGGATCATGCCACTGTGTCCAAATGTACCCAAGTATGCTTGATTTTTTTCCATTTTCTTTGTTATCTTTGTCTCCTCTCTTGGCTTTGCAAAAATACAAAACAATTAGTCATGGGTTATGGATGTAAATCTCAATGACATTGAAAACTTATTAACAAGGTCCACTACAAATGTGTGGTTCAATGACAATTTTGAAGAGAATACAATAAATATCAATGAAACTAATTAATACAAATAATTAAAACTTGAATGTAAATCTCTCAACAATTCACTAATCTTGTATAGTTTTTTTTCAACTTCATTGTAAAGATAACACATAGTTTTCTTTGTTTTACGCAAAATTATGTTAATGATTTTGTTTGGATAAAATGAAATTGTTGTTTGTAATACCTTTGTCATATGTGAACTTATTAAATTGCAACATATATTATTAAAAGGGAACATAGAGACAATGAAAATCACCCACAATCACCAAACATAAACGTATAGATTGATGAGGGGTTGGCTACTTTGAGATCACTTGTCAATGATTTAAGGGGAACCAAAGAACCTACCTAAGAGTCCTTGGCCACTTCATTGGATGTCATTATGAGGCCCATTGCAAGTGCCCAAGGGAAATTAACTTCTATTTCTAAATATAGGGCTAGAATGCTTGAGTTTTACAGGATTGGACTAGATAGAAACTAAGTTAGAGACTTGAGTATTTCAAAATAAGATCTGATGTCCCCTTTTATTGATCCTCAATCTCGACAACAACCACCTATCACCAAGAAACACATTCGTATTGATTGGTGCATCCACCCACACATTCTTCAATACTGGATGGATAGGTGGTTCATGGTATTTGATGCACCATGTGAACTACTTTGACATTGGTGATTTCTAGGGGGTGGGTCGAGGGTCTGCACAAGACTGAGAGAATGCTAGGAATGATCCCATGTTAGGTCCTCCTCCCCCCAGGTGAAGGCCTAAACCCCCTGTCAAACATCCTCCTATTGTAGAGGGCTTGCAGCAAGTACATGTAGCTCTATCATCCCCAAATCAGATCCTAGTGAAACATAATAGCTTTGTTTCACTATCTCGATAGGAACTAGGAGGTTCCTACTAGTGATATTGATAGAGGGGTCATTCCTTTAATCCCTAGAGAAGAGTGCAGTGAGGAGAGAGCACATGGAAATAGAAGTCATCCATGTGAACTTCACAGATGCTCAAGTTGCAGGCATAATTGAAATGGGCCTATGGAGGCCAGTGGAAAACAGAGCTTCATGGAGGAGGTTAGTATTTTAACCATTTCTATGTTCTTCATCGTTATATATTTATATAGTATTCTATGTATTTATTTTTATATTCTATTGTATGATTTTTTGCAGTTTCTATGCTTGTATAGAAAACCCTCTACGTCGATAGATACATCTGTGTCTGTCTCCATCACCAATGCAATGGTAGAGACAATCTACTCATTCGGGGTTCTGCATACACCGGTATGTGTCACATTTTATAAATTCACCATAATGATTTCTTTATTTTCTAACATCCTCAAATTTATAATGTTCTCTTGTTTCTACATGTTGCAAGACCAGGTGGTGTCGAGCAATGTCCACTTGGGATGGAAAAGTCACCTGCTTCTGTTTGATTACTANGGGGGGGGGGGGTGAATCAGTAATGATAAATTATACCACTTTTAACCACAATATATATTCTTTAACTTTATCATAGTGTTCAACAATTTATCATCAATGTATTATATATGAATGCATCCAACATATATATATCATAAGCATGTAAACATAAGCAACTTCATAAAGAATAGAGTACATCAATATTTACGTGGAAACCCAAAGGGGAGAAAACCATGGAATGATTTCTTATATATATCAAGAATTCATTCATAGGAAGCACAAAATTCCAGATTCTCCAGCTACAACTGGAAGGAGGCTCCAACATTCTTAAGCCCCAACCTGAAGGAAGATACAACTCCCCAATTCTTTGGCTCCAACCAAAAGGAGGATACAACCCCATAAGTTCTCTGACTCCAAATGGAAGGTGGATACAACCACCGATTTATTAGGCTCCAACCCGAAGGAAGTTCCAACTCCCTGATTCTACAGATCCAACCAGAAGCAGGCTACAACCCCCTTTCCTTTCCCCATCCTACTGCCCTGAAATATAAGTGTAGACCAACTGTCATAAACTCTTCTACTATTTTGTCATTGTCACTGTCTCTACCACTATCACTATCACTATCACTGCCACTGTCACTTCCACTGCCACTGCCACTTCCATTATCACTGTCACTACCACTGTCATTGATACTCAACCAGATCCTCTCACATGGATCATATACCAAAGACACCTCTCAACTAGATTCCCAACAAAAAACATGCCTCAACCAAGCACGCACCAAGATCATCACATACCATCACAAGATATGTGTTTCAATCATGCACCAATTATGCATCAACCTATACCTCTACCATGTGACAACCATGCACACCAACAATGTACATAAGCCATGTAAATCAACCTGTAACACAACCAATACATCAACCATACACAAAGTCATGTACCATACAAGTGTCAATCATGTACCATATCATATACCATAAACCATATACCATGCAATGTATCTCATATACCATGTCAAGCATCAATCCTGTACCATAGCATCAAACATGAACCATATATCATGTATCATCAACCATGTGCCAAGCATATACCGCAACAATGTGTAACTATCAATGGTATACCTCTAACACATCAACCATATACCAAGTACAAATAAACCAATAAGTATATTGGAAATGTGTCTCAATACGTAGACCTCCATAGCCATATACCATGCATCCAATTATGTACGATTTCATATACCAAATCCCTCAACTACATGCCTCAATCATGCTCCTCATAGTCACTAAGATACAACCTCATAACACAATCTATGAAGCCTTAAGTATGCACCATAACATGTAACTAAACCAGAAACCAACCAACCACTAATGCCTCTAATCAATGTACCATAACATTAACAATATGTACCATATCACATACTATAATCACCATGCATGTATCATAAGATCATAATCATAACCCTTAACCTTACTTCTGATTCTATAGCTTACCTGTTGTATTGTAAACATGCTTGTAACCACTTCCATAGTCCTTCAACAACTAGGAGCTAGCATTTCCTCAATTTTGCAAGTGCATCATTAGAAAAGTATGGGACAACAAGCGAGTGCCTTGCTAGAAAACTATGGAGCAACAAGCGAGTGTCTCACTAGTCAGGTATAGTGCAACAAGCGAGTGTTGCAATAATTAGGGTTTTTCAGAAACCCTTGCCTTATGGAACTCAAAAATTTTATCTCTTTCCACGCACCTTTTCGAAAGCCTCATACTTCTCATCGTATTCACAAAGATACCGAAATAGGTGGCCAAAGTTGGTGTCCGATATTATTCTACACTTGGAAGAAGATGCACAAAAAAGGGTGAATTAACAATATTTAATTGCCTATAACTTACTGCTCAGTGCTCAACATTGAGAAAGGAAGTAGTCATTGGAAAGATATTAGATAGAAGATACTGTAAATTCAACCAAAATTTTGAATTATGTAGTAAAATTCATAGACAATCAGAAGGAATATTCTAGTGTACTTAAAGGGACAAAAGTATGCATGCCTTATCTAGAATTTTTAAAATAAGAATTTTTATTATTGTTTTTTCTAAAACATTATGTGCATGCATAATTATACAGAGCTTAATTTTATATATAGAACAAAGAAGAATAAAGGAAGAATTCATATATGAGAAATAAGGAAGGTGAATATTTTCAAATGTGCACGAGTTTCTTTAAGAAGCTGCAAGGATCAGGCATTCTAGGGCAGTGACCAGTTTGGAAGACCTCTAATGGAAACATTAATGTGGGAAAAGAATTCCAAATTCCAAATGCTCATACCCAATGAGGATTCTAAGTAAAATATACTTGGTGTATACTTGGAGTTAAGGTGCATTATCTCTAGGAATCAATTATGTAGTTTGGAGTGGAACCTCCCTTATTTCCATCAGAAGTGTGCAGTGAAAGCATAGTATAAATGTCACAAAATTCATGGGTAAATTAATAAAGGTGTATGCATGCTAAAGAGTGCTAGAAGATGCATAAAGTGATGAATTATGTTCATATTGATTCTATAATTATTCAACCATACTTTTGGGGAAGACATTACATCAATTTAAGTGAACTCCATAATTGGATAAAGTCCATGAGTATTTGGAGGTAGTAGAAAAAGGTACCACTAGGTGAATGCCAAGTTATTCTGAGTCTATTACAATACTTAGGAATAATTACAACAATTAAACAGATTGATGATGCATATAAATAATGTTGGGTGCATTCCAAAGGTGTTTAGTGCATTTCAAAGTAGATTGGGATGACAAGTCAAAAGGATTCGAGCATGGAGGTGATTTTATTAAGGAAAATCTATAAGGGAACATGCAGAAGAAAATATTCCTATTATTGTTGTGGAATGCAAAAGGAACAAAGCCTGAATGGAACCCATATCAAGTGGAAAGGAGCCATTAGTGACATTCCATGGATTGGAAGTATCACAGGAATTTATAATGGAAATTACAAAGCAATGCTAGCTACTTTCAATTGATCTCTATGAAGCCTAGAAAGGAAGGCATTTGTGCAAAATCAAAGCATGCTGGAAGTTGACTATGCAAGTCAAGTATGAGACTAATTAGGTTCAAGAAACACAAAATAATGGTGCAAGTAACCACAAGTGTTGAATATTCCAACAAGAGAAGGTTGGGTCATATGGATCTAGAAAGAAGATGAATGTTGAAGATTAATAACAACATAGTATAGGGTTGGAAATGCAAATGTGGCCAAGAGTGGTTTGGTTGGAAAAGTGCTCGGGGTTAGGAACAACCATGTGCAATGATTATAGTAAGAGAATAAAGGGGTATAAAAAATTCAGGAAGAATTGAGAACATCTAGGAACAACAAAGAGAGTTGTAAATGATGAAAGAGGTTGCGTCAATTGATGTAGTGGAAAATATGATATGGCATGTTGAACAACCATACATAGAACAGGAAGATGAAATGCATATGCACTAATGAGCATGTCAAGGATACATTCTCAATGCATATAGACATGCATCAATGCACCTGAAACTGTTTGAGAGTGTGTATAACATGTTTTAGACTTAGAATATTCTATTCTTATATATGATTATGAAATTTGCTAATAATGGGTATTTTTCCAGGAAAGAGGTAGTTTGTTGCATGAATGCAAATGTTATTGTCGATGCTGCTGCTAATATTCATCCATATGAGGAAGACATGAAAAGGGTTAAATGTTAATAAGAGGTTGGTAAAGGAAGCACGTGAGCTTCTATCAGTTATCGACTAAACGAACAACATCAACAAATAATTAACAACTATGGAAGTATGAGTTTGATGTACTTATGTTGCGTAATCATTGAATGGAAGTTAGGTAAGAATTTCCTCAGAAAAAAAAATATTTTATAAAGTGACATTATTGTATGTTTTGAATGCATTTACGGGAACAAAAATACCACTGGGTGTGGTAAAGGATGAAGGCCTGGGATATTTATAAAAGTTGGTAGATTTTGAATGCATTTGTATGAAATAATGGTATGTCAGTATTTTGTTGAGTATGAGTTAATAACCAAAGTGAGTAGAGGGGTATGACCCTGTTATATAAATGAATGCCAGTAAAGATAATCATGTATGAGGCCATGGAATGGTTGGATATAGAAAGGCTATGGTTCCACACAAGTGTCCAATGAACTCCTAAAATATGTTTGGACTGCAACCTTTTTTCTAACACTGAAGAACACCACACAATTTTATTCTTGGTGTAGTGTTTAGGTTGAAAAGGAGGGCATCCAAATGGTTGAGCACATAGTAGGAAGTGTATGGATGTTGTGTTGAGGCATTGGCCATACCTTCTAACTCACCATGGTGGGATTGCATGACTTAGAAAAGGGGAATTATGAAGAAAATGCAAGAGTGCATTGAATAATATGCATGAAAAAATTATTAAGTGTGCAAGTAGTAGAGTTGCACACATACATGGTAAGATAGAGTTGTCTATGCTTGAAGGAATTTATTGTATTCATTTTGGGATAATGCAAGTAGATATTATATTTTATAGAAATGAATACAATAACAAGTGAAATGATGTAATTATTACTAACTCATGAAGTTGAGAACATTTTAGGAATTTTTAGATATTGCAACGAGAGATTTTTAGGTTAAGTAGTCACATGAGGGTGGACTACAAGGAATCTTTGTCAAGGAAATAGAGTAATGAATATAATGACGATTGTTAATGCATGTGTAGATAATGAGAATTTCATTCTATCTAGTAAATGGATCGATATAAGTGATTGAATTATTAAGTATAAATAATTCAGTGATCACTTTGTGAAATTTTGTGAATATTATAGTAAAAGTATATTGTACAGGAAATACTGACAATATTTTTGGATGAATGCAAGCTGAGAGTAATGCAATAAAAGTGGTTCAAGTAGGGCAATGTTGTGAGCCATAAGAAAGAATAATGTTGTTGTTATAACCACCAAGGAATTATGATGAGACGATGGTTATTAAAGCTACAATGCTTGGGAGGAAAGGCTATTTTTGGGACACTAGATCCCTATGATTTCCACAAAGTGTAGATCCTTAGTGAGGGTATGGTACTAATTTGTTTCTCTCCTTGTGTGTGAAATCCCTAGTAATCTGGATCATTGAAGGACTGTGTAGCAGTGAAAGGATGCTTGCGCCTAGAAGGGTGAGTGAAACAAGGAAGAGGCATCTCAAGAATGCATTAGTGAACATAATTCTTTCCTAAAGCAGTTCTATGGAATAGGGAAAATGACTTCCAACTGACGTATGAATACATGATTCGGGTGCTTGGAAAAAGATCACTAGAAGAACAACAAGCTTCCATAGCAAAGGCATGGAACTTTTGAAGAAATATTGTTGAATGTACATTGTATATAATGCACTAAGGACAATGCATATATAAGGGGAAGGGGAATGTTGTACCCCTAGACCAAACCCCAATTTGTGAATGTAATGAACATATAAGTTGGTGAGTTGTCAACACTTAGTTTTGGGTTCTGTTTTTGTATG
>SNQJ01S0051820.1:0-14383 GCA_010110895.2 Picea sitchensis
TTACTTGGTTTCCTAATTTTTATTATTCCCTTCTTTCCCCTTTTTATTAGAGCCAAAATGGCAGTTACGCTATTTAATCTTTTCATTTTATTATTAATTTCATATCTTTTTATACTCTCACAAGTTAAAAATTTAAATTCTTCTTTACAACTTTTTTCTTTTTTAAACCACTGATTTTAAAAAAATTCTCACTCTCTTTATTTTACCCCAAATTTTTATCAAGAATAAAACTATTACTTAAGTGGTTTTTAGTTCAAATTTTTATTTTTATTTTTATAGGGTCTTTTTCTTAAGGTTAGACAACATTTTACCCTAGAGAAGTTTTAGACTTAGGACTCAAATTCCGAAATGGGTGACATTTAATTAGGGAAGTTGTTAAAGAAATTCTTAATGTGTTAAATGTCTTAGAGCCATATAGGTTTGTTCCTTCATCAAAATCAATGCGACATGCCCTTCAGGACGCACCACATGCTCCAAGGGTGCCACTCACCTCATTTGTTTCTTTTGTGCAACGTGTCGTTCAGGATGCACCACGTGCTCCAAGGGTGCCACTCACCTCTTGTGTTTCTTTTGTGCGACGTGCCCTTCAGGATGCACCACATGCTCCAAGGGTGCCATTCACCAACTTGTGTTTCTTTTGCACGGCGTGCCCTTCAGGATGCTCCACGTGCTCCAAGGGTGCCAATCGCCAACTTGTGTTTCTTTAGCGGCGGTGCCGCCGGGGATGCTGCGTGCTCAAGGGTGCCACTTTCGCCAACTTGACTGATTGGTAGACATCAATAACCCACAGGTCAACACTCACCCGGGTGAACTTGGCGGAGACTAAGGGCTCTAGGAATAAGGCCCCATGCTTATTGGAACATAGAATCATCGTTTATGGCTGTCGCTGATCTACCCTCCGCGGCATCGTGGATCCTCTGAACTTCGTAGTCGTTAACCTACGATTCGAGCCGCGGCGAAGATGTTAGTGGGATATTGGCCGGGCCTCGCTATCACACCTCTCCCTCAACCTCTTTGGAAATCATGTGGGGCCTTGCCTCCTTATGTGAGTGCGGATTTGGCAAAGCTATAGCGATTTGCGGTATCAACAATCGTATCAAAACATGTCTACATCATATCATCAAATCAAATATACTAAAATCACTGTAAACAATCAACCCCAAAGCATAGTCCACGGCTTCGATTCGGAGTCAAAGGGGTCCGTCGATGCCTCTGCATCCTCAAGGTCAAAATCCTGCACACTTTCGATCGAGTCAATAGCGCACGACCACCATGTCAGCGGTAAAACATCATGTCATCTATCATATTGCATCTGTAATCAAGGATAAATGTTTTTATCGCCAAAAGTCTAGATCACTTGAGCAAATTATTCCTCAAAGAATAAGTTTTCTGATTGCACGGGGATGTTACATACACCCCTCTTGGTCTAAACTTAGTACCGAAGTTTCTCAGTATAAATGCGGGGAAATAAATTGTTATCGCAGGTATCGCCAAAGTCTATCTATCAAACAAAATGGAAGCTGGCGGATTTGCCATCATGCCATCCTCAGTCCTGCGGTCTGTGGACTATAATGGTCCCATTGGACCTTGGCACGATCTACCGTTCCGGTGCCGGTAACTTCTCGAACATGGTGATATAAGATCTTGAGACCCGGCTCAACCGTGACACTCCACCGTCCGAATCTCTTAGGCAAAGACTCATATCCAATAACATGTAGGATCCACCTAATATAAATTGTCCTCAAAGAAAGCGGTCACATGAAAAGGAAACATCGTTACGTAATACCTCAAAGAATGCGAGGAGACCAGAAGGTTATTCGATAGGCCATGGGCCCCTTTCTCTCCACAATCTCGAAGGGTCCAACAAACCTAGGAGAGAATTTAGCTCCAACACCAAACAGTCGAGGAACTCTTATGCGGTTTAACGCACAAGAAGACTCGATCACCGCCTCATGGCTTCTGAGTTGTTTCGGTCAGCATCGGCGCTTAACTCTTAAATAGATCACGGCGTGCTTCTTTAATCAGCTGTCTTATGGTTTCATTTGGTCTTCCATTTCTCAAATTATTTCTAGTCCAACCAGGACTCTATCCTCAAGATGATCCCAACTCAAGAGCGTCCGACATGGTTTTGCTATGGGAAATAAGCTTCGAAGAAGAAATGCGCCATCTGTGATGCTTCAATGCTTACGATTGTTGTGAGAACTCTACTAGTGTGAAATTCACTCAATGCTGTTTGGTCCATCAACGTGCATGCGCATAACAATATCCTCAGGAGTTTAGTTCGATTTTTGTTTGATGCGTCAGGTGGTCCTGCAGGTGATACGGTGCTAAAATTAAAGTTCAAGGTTCGAGGCCTCTTAGAAACTTTTGTCGAAAATCATCCAGTAAAATTTGATCCCTGATTGGATATAATCCCCTGGGTATGCCATGCGATATCCACACCAATCTCTTTACGATGGCTTTTCGGCTATATGCGGGTGCGCGACCGTAAATGCATGCGAATAAAGTGAGCACTCTTGATGAGAGTGTCTACTACCTCACGAAGAAATCGAGTCATCTCCTTGCGTCGATTAGCAATCAACGAAATAAAATCCACCGAGTACCCTCCATTTCCCGATTCGAGTTGGCGTAATGGTTGAAGTAATCTATTTGGATTCATGTTCAGCCTGCTGAAACTCTAGACAATAAAACATAGTTTACTATAATGGAAGCCTTCATTCCTTCCATAAGAATAAGGTTTAAGGTCTTCTCTCATCTTAGTGACTCCAGGGTGAGCCATGTAAACTTCTCTGAGCCTGCTTCGAGGTCAACATCCTCAACTTGTCTTTTGGCGGTACATAAATCTGACTTCTAAACCTCAATAACCCATCGCTATCAAGTAAATATCCCTCATTATCCTTGGGTACCATCATGGTGTTTTGTCTAAAAAAATCCTCAACCTCTTTAATATAGTCATCGTCATGTTGTAAATTGAGAATCTTCTCACGTAGATTTGTCTGAAGAGACAGCACCGAAAATATGTGACCTCCTACTCAAAGCATCAACCAGCAGTTTCACCGTTCCTTTATGTGGCAATCTCAAGTCGTACTTTCACTAAGCAATTCCGACCAACGTCGTTTGGCGCTTTGATTAGTCGTTTGCGTGAAAGTAATATTTGTAGTCCCACAATGATCAATCTTTGGATTCAAATTTTCGTCCAACAAGGTAGTGTCTCCAAACCTTCAAGGCATATACGATGGCTAATAACTCCCAAACGATGCGTTGCTGGATTCTCCTCCTTACCTTCTCAGTTTCCTCGAAATGTAAGGAATCACTCGTCCATATTGCATCAAGACTCTGCCTAATCTAACGCGGATTGGAACGTTAATGGGACGTGGTAAATTAGCGCCGGATTCGATACGACGGCGGACTGGATGGTTCGTATAACAGTATGGCATCGACCGACAATTGATGGTATCCTGCTAAACCCATAAAGGCTTCCAACACCTCTATGACATTCATTGGTGTAGGCCATTCCATAATAACCTCGACAGCTGGATCCACAGTGATACATTTTCCGGAGATGACATGCCCTAAGTAGTAGATCTCGATTGATAAAGAGCATTTGGACAATTTCCCATAAAATTTGTGCTCTCCCAGACACTGAAGTACCAATTGAAAGTGCTCGTCGTATCCTCTGTCATCCAGGAGTAGATCAAAGTATCATCAATGAATACATGGATGAACTTGTCCCAAGTACTCGTGGAACACCCATTCATCAAACCCTTAAATACCCTTGGGGAATTTGTCAATACAAACGATAGAACTGTAAACTCATAGTGTACAAATATCACATCTTAAAGGTGGATGTAGGGATGTCATTTTCCTTGATCCGCAACTGGTGGGCACCCGATCAAAAATGAATCTTTGAGAACATTGTTGCGCCCTTCATTTGATCGAGCATATCATCAATTCTTGGTAAGGGATACTGATTCTTGATGGTAGCCTTGTTCAGTTGACGGTAGTTAATGCAAATCCTATCCATGATCTGTCCTTCTTCCGAATGAAAATAACAGGTGCATGCCACGGTGACACACTAGGATGTATCGGTAGTCCCAGGTCCAGCAACTCCTTCAGTTGCATTTTCCAGTCTTACCAACTCCGGGGTTGACATCTAATAAGGCGTTCTTGCTATGGGTTCAGTCCCCAGTTTCAGGTCCTATATGGTAAACTCAATTCCCTTTCTGGTGGCATCCCCGGCGGTAACTTCTCTGAAATACATGCGCAAACTCCTTCACCACTAGAAGGTGTTCCAGAACTTCCGCCCTCCTTTTCGTTTAAGCGCCGGGATAAAGCTTTCACCCTTTGCGTATACTCTTCCGTAGTTGTAAGGTAGAGATGAACCTCAGGGAACTCCTGGTTCCATCCTACAATCACACATTTCTATCCTTCATCATCAACCAAGCTCAACCCGTTCATCTTACGGTTGAGTGTAAGCCTCCATCGATTCCATCCAATCGTATCGATCGCGATCGCCAAGATCCTAATATTGTGACACACAAGTTGACCCTCGTGACAAACAAGCTCTCCCAAGTTAAGGCCTGACCCGTGCGTTTTCCTCAACAACAAGCGGCTCCAGGGGCCATCTCTATGAAGCTAAACTCATCTGTTATTTGCCTTTACCTTAATCGCTTTTGGCCGGCGCACCATAAGTAATGGAAACTCGATTGCTTGCGGGTCTATCAAAATACTAAGGGCACGGTTGGTAATGATACATGGGTCTCAAACACGGTCGGCGGTGCCGCCACTGCACAGCGGGTTATTTACCAACTTGCGCCGAATCGATGGAGCCTTGCCCATATCTCTGCTATGCGCTTGAGTCCAATTCGATCAGTCTCCGGTCCTCTCCACCAGGAAATCGTCTTGGTAGTGTGGATCCCCACATATCCAACACCTTCGCCGGACCGATGGTCATAGTGCCAGTGAAGAAGATGATATTACCGACACGGAACCCTCGTCATTGGCGAACGGAGCCTAAACTATTGTTGTTGTAGCCCGGCGTTGTTCTTAGCGATCACCGGTTGGTCCAGATGAATAATGCCTTTGTGATAGGTCATTAAGTGTAGTGAAAATTGGGTCCTTTGGAATCCATGATATCCGGCATTATGCTATCGGTGTAAGTGTGCGGCGTTCGGATAGACCCTACCTGTGGTCTACGGGAATGCTTAATTGACCCCAGCGATAAGATCATCTCTACTGAGGGCCACGGGCGACATGCGATTGCAAGGTTTGAGGCATCAAAATCCTAAAATTTTCACGAATGATGACATTAAATATGAACACGAACTTGTTGAACTTAAACTTCTCCATGTTTAGATGCGAAGCATACCTAAGTAGCTCCATTAAACGAGCCTCATACTCAGGCAACGGATGATCGCCCTGTCACAAGGTGTTGAAAATTGTTGAGTTGACACTCAACGAATTCCTCAGAAAGATACCTCTCGGAACCGTTCCTCGAGCGGTTCCCATGACACGTCTTCGGCGACCATGTTCACGATTCTGGTAAAGGTGTACGTACCACCATAGAAATTGCTCCTTTAGTTGAAAAGAAACATGCGGACCTTCATATTTGGAGGGTATAATGCAGCGAAGTGAAAAGGCATCGCCATATTCTCCAACCATTGCCTCGGCAGCTGCGTCGTCCAGGGAACCAAATAACTCAATAAACTTGACCTTCTCAAGTTCTAAGTGAATGCTATCAGTACTAGCTGGGGCACACGGTGGAACCTCAAAGGGTGTCGACACCCTGGCCTCATATCTATATAGACATCTAATCAGGGCCTTTGACATATTCTAAAAGGACCTCATCAACCCAAACAAATCACCCACCACTATCTGCTCCTACCCAACAACATGCTCGCCTCCCTGGGGTTAGACCCCTCAGGCGTGGATGCCTCACGGAGGTGTCAGCGCATCCTCTAGCACTATCATGCTGCTCTGGCGTCCCTCTAACCATGATTTCCTGCCGTACACAGTAGCTTCGATCAACAACAGTTTAATCAAATCTAATCATGTCAAAGAAAGTTGTAGCGAATCCCAAGTTGCGGGTCAGGCAGAGCTCACGATACCATATGTAACGAACCTTCTCGTTATGCCGACAAACCTCTTATAGCAAGTGCTGTTTTTTTATTACGGTGTAAGCGTGTACAAGAAAATAAATACGACCGACTCGTGCATACCCGGCAACGAATAGAGCCCTTAACCGATGAACACAACAAGATGACCTTAATATGCACAACAAATTGTTGCGTAAAATTGCCCGATGATCAATCAACAATGAGTAAGACTGACTGCCATCCATCCGTACGTGGTTAGATTTTCGGGCCGCGAAAGCAATGCGCCAAGCCCGGAGTTCCCACGTGATTTTAACCATTTTAGGTCCTGGTGGCGGTATTTGAGAACTTGTAGGTGTCTATCCACCGACTGAAGTTAAACAGGTTTAATGACACAACATTAATTAAACAAGAGACTACCATCTATATGAGTCTTAAAAACATTCCATTGCGCAACTTTAGATCATAATTCTTCATCAAAGTACCCTCTAAAACAACATTCAAGGGACTTTATGGTACAAATCTGAACTTCGAATGGTTTAACATTTAACAAGATAAATAGTCATTAATTATAATCATAAATATAATGAATAGTTATAATTGTCATTTAACGCAATAAGTAACATTTAATTTTAACTAAAGATCAATAATTAATGAATATCCTACAGATGTTTGGCCTTAACCATTGTAAAATTTGCGGTACATCATTCATTCAAATTCTAAACTTGAATTCGATATGCCTTAATTATGAACCAATAATTGACTCAACAATGCATTGATCATAATCCATAAATGATGCAATATTCAAGAATCTTTTATTGCAACATATAAATTAACATTAAGCTTAACTCAATTAACTAAATTTAATAATCATTAGCCAGTAATTGTGGACCAATAAATAACGCAACATCTCAATGATTATATATCCATAATTGATGTTATATCCTAAAATCAATTAATGCAATCATTATGAATAATCGTTAACATTATCTTAAGCGATGGAAATAATAAACAAGATCTTAAGAAGTACTTTTACCTCAAAATAATAATTGTTACAAGACCATTCTCCTTCAATTATAATATATAAAATATCAAGATTCTATCGAAAGAAAATAGAACTATTCCATTTTAACAATAGAAGAGAAGACAACTTTATATAACCACCCTTCCCCTTTTTAAAACTTGTCTTTAATCAAAGGAGAACCATTATTATAATTAACTCTAGATTTCTCCACTATACATTCCTTAGGGTAAATAACCATCCATAAACACGATCCAATTCACTAATCTGGTATTATTCATATTAGATAGGTCCTTACTATCACTAAGCACTGCTAGTCTAGAATTAATCCATAAGATGGTACAACACAATGTGCGCATCTATCTTGAAATAAAGCAACTCCTAAGGGTCTATCTTATCTCTAAGTGAGTTGAATTATATAATGTTCTTGAGAATTTTTTCGTTGTCATTAAGATATTAATGTTTATAGCCCAAAATGAAATAAACCAATTAATTACCTAATTTAACGAAACAACTATATCAATTGAAATGTTAGTTGGTATGGAGATATTTGTAATTTAAGACAACTAAATGTTGGTCAACGCTCAATGACAAGATGAGTAACATCATATAAAACAAGATCAATATGATCTTCAAGAAACATAATAGTGGAACACCATCTTTATGAAAATTTACATGTCGAAACAACAACAACATCTAAAGTTGATCATTTAAGAAGTGGAAGAGGGTTACATGATCAAAAACATAGTCAAGATGTAAAGGGAGATAATAGGATTCCAGCTCAGGATGTCAAACATCAAAAGTGCAGTCACTTTTTCGTTTGGCACGGAAAATACCTCATGTACGGCAAGATCAAGAGATGCGTGTATATATAAGCCCTTAGTAATATATAATAAGCCCATAGTCATATCAGCATACATTAATATTAAAACACCCACTATAAGGTATAATACGCCCACAATGATATAAAATGCTCCCATTAACATAAAAAACGCCATTGTGATGTAATAAAGCCACAGTGATATAAAACACCCCCTGTAACATAAAAATACCCACTATGATGTGTAATACATTACGGTGATGTAAAGCGCCCCCCATCAACATAAAAGCCCACTCGATTATGTGTAAATACGGTGTTGGCCCCATCAAACATAAGCATGGACAGCCGGTATGGCAAAGCCACCACAATGATGTAAAACGCCCCCATGTATAAGCAGCCCATTGTATTAGTAGCCAAAATGCGATGATATAAAAACACCCCCATCAACATAAAAATACTTAGCGTGATGTGTAATACATGGTGATGAAACTCTACCCATCAACATAAAAGCCCTTTGTGATGTGTAATACATGCACGGTGATGCAAGCGCCCCATCAACATAAAACACCCAACGTGATGTGTAAAATGCCAGTGATGTAAATGCCCCATCAACATAAAGCGGCCTTGTGTGATGTGTAAAGCTATCAACAAAAGTACTTGTGATGTGTGTCATGCGATTGATGTAAAATACCATCGAAAACATGGCATACTATGATGTATGTCATACAATGATGTAAAAGCCCCATCAACATAAAAGCATGCTTGTATGATGTGTATGCATGCACCGGTGATGTAAAATCTACATTAAGGAAACAAACCTTACGGTCATATAAAAATTCCAGTCATATATAAACCGCGATACATGAAAGTCTCTTTTATCCAAAGCGACGTACAACAAGAGTGGTAAATGAAATGTTTTATAACCATAACACAACAATTTCAATCACTTAGAAGGAACAAGGCATGAAACCAATGCAATCAGCGAGAACTCAAGTAGATTGAAGTTAAGTATTTTCATCTCACAATGCCAATACAAAATGTTGATAACAATAAGAGAGAGGGCCAAGGTCCTAATACCTTCTATCATTAAAATGAAAACTATACCGTTGCCTTAACTCCCTTCGAATGATGACGGCGCTTTCGTACTTCTCACGCTCCGTGCAGCTCCCCTCCGCCGACCGTGAGACTACACGGTACCTCAATGTCAGCCTGGGGAATTTTCTTGCTTCCCCCTTAGCCCCACGAGGCATAGGGGCCCGCATGAGATGGATGGTCCGTCTAGCTTCCCGACTCACCTGAAGGCGAGGAGCTACCACTCATCCAATTTGGAAATCCCAACTCTTGCAAGTGTCGGTCAAGTCACGAATTTGGTATTTATTAACATTATGATAACAACCCAGATCCCTTTCTTCCTCATCTTCTCTTTTCTTTTATAGAGTTTTTATCACCTCCAACTTCCTAAATCACATTTAAATTAATAATTTTTAATAAAATATTCTAAATATTCTCCTTAGCACAAATTAAGTGTCGTCCATCCCCTCTTTCCTCCAATAATTATTTTTCTTTAAATTTATTAATTGTCTCATTTCCCTCACCCACCCTATATTTGCTCCTAAATTTACTCCTAGATTGTTTCCTAAGATCCCCTTACATGTTTTAAATACTCTCCCTAAAATGATGTTGCTAATTTTAGTTCATTTTAGAAGGTTCTTAATGCAGATTCCTTACTATGTTGACCTGGCTTTTTACCATAGGTTCCATCTTTCCTTTATTATGTTTCCTCCCATTACTTGGTCTCCTAATTTTGTTATTCCTTCTTTCCCCTTTTTATTAGAATAAAGATAGCCAGGTTCACGTTATTATAATTTCATTTTTATTCTTAATTTCATATCTTTTTATACTCTCACAAGTTAAAAATTTAAATTCTTCTTTACAATTTTTTTTTTTTTAAAACCAGCGATTTAAATTAAATTTTTCCTCTCTTCATTTTACCCCTAAATTTTATCAAGACTAAAACTATTACCTAAGTGGTTTTAGTTCAGAATTTTTATTTTATTTTTATGGGGTCTTTTTCTTGGAGTTGGATGAAATTTTACCCTAGAGTTTACCCCAGACTTAGGACTCGATTCAGTAGGCATTTAATTAGGGAAGTTGTTTTAAGAAATTCTTAATGTGTTAAATGTCTTAGGGCCATCTAAGGTTTGTTCCTTCATCAACATCAATGGGTGCCAGCCGGGATGCACCACGTGCTCAAGGGTGTCACTCACCTCATTTGTTTCTTTCTTGTGACGTGCCCTTGAGGATGCACCACGTGCTTAAAGGTGCCTTTCGCCTCTTGTGTTTCTTTTAGCGGCGTGCCGCCGGGATGCACCACGTGCTAGAAGGTGCCACTCACCAACTTGTATTGTTGTTTCTTTTGTGCAGCGTGCGCTTCGGGATGCACCACGTGCTCAAAGGGTTACCACTCGCCAACTTGTGTTCTTTCTTGGCGGCCGTGCCGCCGAGGGATGCACCACGTGCTCCAAGGGTGCCACTTAAGCCAACTTGATGATTGGTAGACATAAATAAGCCACGAATTGACACTCGCCGGGTGAACTACGGGAGACTAAGGGATCTAAGGAATAAGGCCCTCACCTTATTTCACACCTCTTAGAATCATCGTGGTGACTATGTGATCTCCCCTCACGGTATCGTGGATCCTCGAACTAGGTAATCGTTAACCTACAATTCGAACCCGGCGGGAGTGCTAGTAGGTTGTGGCGAGGATGTTGTCCACACCTCTCCACACCTCTCCACGGAAATGGTGTATGTCCCCTTTGCCTCCCTTAGCGAATAAATTGACGAGCTATAAGCCGACCTTCATCATCAACAATGTGCTCCGAACAATACATCAGCAATATCAAATCAAATATACTAAAATCATAGTAAACAATCAACCCAAAGCACACTCCCATTTCGATCCGGGTCAAGGGTCGATTGATCTTACTCATCCCCTCAGGTCAAAATCCACGCACTCATTGATGAAACGGAGTCAATAGCGCGACCATGTAGACATCATGTCATCTATCATATAGCATCGCCAATCAGGGATAAATGTTTTCTTATCGCCAAAAGTCTAGATCACTTGTGAGCAAGTGTCCTCAAAGAATAGAAAGTTTCTCGATTGCTGAGTGTTGATGTTTTTTAGGACAACCATATTTTTAGAATTGTCATGTTGTGTATGATTCTAGACCCTCGAAGTGTTATTATTACTTTGGATGGACAATTGTACAGGATCCAGTGATTGGAGCTGCCCTCTTGCTATTTCTTTAATCTCTGCTAAGAAATGTAGTAAGTTCATTTCACAGACCGAGAGTTCATCTTCTTTGTGATCCATACTCATAGTATTAAGAAGAAGGTCATATACATCTATGGCCTCTACGGCACCTCTCAGCAGAGTAGAAGCAGAGTGGATGGGATCATGGAATAATACAAAGACATCTTCCACCTATAGAGTATTGACACACTACCAAGTCAAGCATCAATTGATCTGACCCACAGTAGCACACCTCTACCTAATGGACCAATCTACTGTCGATGCTTTCGTTGATGGAGAATGAAGAAATCGGTATTAGATCCAAGAGCTTCTTCAAAATGGGCACATCGTACCCAACTCCTCCCATTGTGGAAGCCCAATTGTACTAATGAAAAATAAATATGGGAC
The DNA here is from genome assembly GCA_010110895.2 of Picea sitchensis. NCBI lineage: Eukaryota > Viridiplantae > Streptophyta > Pinopsida > Pinales > Pinaceae > Picea > Picea sitchensis. The sequence continues at coordinate 11,637 of SNQJ01S0051820.1, forward strand.
CTAATGACACCTCTCCTTGAAGTAGAAGCAAGTGGATGGGATCATGGAATAATACAAAGACATCTTCACCTCACCTATAGGGGTATTGACACACTACCAAGTCAAGCATCCAATTGATCTGACCCCTGGCGCACCTCTACCTAATGGACCAATCTATCGATGCTCGTTGATGGAGAATGAAGAAATCAGGCATTAGATCCAAGAGCTTCTTCAAAATGGGCACATCATACCCAACTCCTCCCCTTGTGGAAGCCTGATTGTACTAGTGTAGAAGAAGGATGAGACTTGGTGACTCTGCATTGATTAAAGAGACTTAAAAAAAATCACAGTTAGGAACTGCTACCCCGTTACCAGGATTGATGACCTTCTTGACCAACTCAAGGGGGGAAATTTCTTCAGCAAAATGAACTGAAGTTTGGCTACCACCAGGTTTCCATCGAACCAACTATTGTCTGGAAGACAACCTTCAAGTCTAAAGAAGGTCTCTATGAATGGCTAGTCATGCCCTTTGGCTTAAAAAATGCACCAACCACTTTCATGAGGTTGATGGATGATGTATTGATACCCTTCACAAAATACTTTGTGGTAGTATATTTGGATGACATACTCATCTTCATCAGAACGTGGGATGAGCATATGCGACATATTTAGCAGTTTTTTAGCACTCTGTGGTAGAACAAGCTCTATGCCAAATTGGAAAAATGCTCTTTTGGCATGAACAGGGTCCAACACCTGGGATACATTATTGATGAGCATGGGGTACATGTTGATCTAGCTAATATCCAATTCATCCCTGACTGGCCAGCCCCGATCACACTGACCAAGCTTTGGGGATTCAGTCTCTCCAATTTATACCGACGATTCATGTTGGTATTCTCCCATATTGGATGGGCCCTCATCCAGTTGACCAAGGGTGGTGGTATGGCCAAGTTCATGTGGTGGATGGAGAAGAAACGAGCATTCAATGATATGAAACATCATTTGTGCTCAACTCCAGTACTCTCCTTTCCCGATCTGCAGCAACTATTTGAGATTGAGATTGATGCATCTGACTATGTTGTGGGCGTAGTTCTCACTCAGCACAGGCATACAGTGGCATACCATAATGAGAAACTCTCTGATATTGTCCGAAAATACCCCACCTATGACAAGGAGATGTATTTCATTATACAAGCTTGTCATCAATGCAAACATTACATTATGGGAAAAGAGACGATCATACACATTGATCACAAGCCTCTGCAGTTCATATAGACACAGGGGAAATTGCAGAATGACCACCATCAGAAGTGTTCCACCTACCTATAGCAGTTCCATCTCAACATCAAGTATAAGAAAGGTATCTCCAATCATGTCATTGACTTCCTCAGTTAGCCTCATGTGGCTGCACTCACCATTGTGCTCCATTCCGGTGGACATGAAACATCGGATTGGCCCCAACTTTACTAGCAATTCCAGACTTCTCCACCACATATCAACTCTTGGGTACAGAAGCCACTGTCATTGATTTTCACATTTAGGATGGAATCTTATGCCACCTAGGCCATATTTTTGTTCCTACAAGTGAGTGTGCAAAGATGATTTGGGAAGCCCACTACTATCGGGTGGAAGTACATTTTGGCGTAGAGAAAATTGCGGTCGTTCTTCAGAAGCATTTTTATTGGCCAAAAATTCGACAGGACATCAACAAGTATATCATATCTTGCACTTCCTGCACCATTTCCAAGCCATCCATCAAGAAGCAAGGCTTATACATTCCTCTTCCTATTCTCGAGAAGTCGTGGGAATCCATATCCATGGATTACATGTCTAGTTTGTCATCCACCAAGCACAGAAATTACTGTGTGTTTGTGGTAGTTGATTGGATTTTGTTAGGTTCCTAACCTACACATAGGTAGAACAATATATTTGGATGTAATAAAGGTCAATATTAATAAGGCCTTTCAATAAAATAGAATAAGGAGGATGTAAGAAGACCTAATAGAAGCTTCTGCTTCTAGAGGGATCTTCCTCTAGATGCTTATTTTTAGTATAAATAGGAGTCGAGGGTATGAGAACCCTAGCTTGGATATTATGGTAATAGAGCTCTTCTCAACTGGAGGTTTCCCCATCGAAGAGGCCTGTGAACATTTCTTTCAGATTCAAAGTGTTATTTCTATTGTTTTTCTTATATCATTTCAGTGTTATTGTGGTGAATGTTCTGGTTATATTGTTGTTATTCTACCATTACTAGCATTTTGTTTCAGTTTTGCATACATTTTATATCCGGTATATTACAAGTGGTATCAGATAACTTTCCTCGACAGAAAGTGTGGGTTAAATTTTTTTCAGGGTAGAGATGTATTCCGATGTCTTTAAGCAATAGATATCTATCGTTACATGCATAAACCCGTGGTTGAGGGATTCATACACGCAGGAAATACAAGTGGCACTTAAGCGCACATCTGTTGGACACCCTTGTAACCCATGTTGGTACCCCTTTGAGTGGAAGCGCATCAGACAACACCTATTTACGGATCAACCTAGATTACCTAAAGCCCTCTTTAGATAAATCAATCGGTCGACTGACTGCTATAGTGTCACTGAGAACAACACTCGGGAAGATACTCTCTAGTACCTGGGTATTTGGGTAGTACGGCTAAGGGTACAGTCTATCCTCCTTAGTTAGTTCCCTGAGATATTGGGTCGAGTATTATTGTTGGACCCCACACGTATATCAGAGAGCTATAGCACAGGGAAAACCCTTG
>SNQJ01S0051820.1:28292-43917 GCA_010110895.2 Picea sitchensis
AAAAAATAAACTTCATATAAATAATGATCAAAGCTAAACCTCAACATGATTGATTACGCCAGTGATCTTATTAAGTATCAGATTTTGTTTTCTCAGCAAATCCAATCCTATGGAGAGCATTAAAACTTTTCTCTCATTTATCGCATTTCCGGATTGCAGAGCAAGAAAATCGGTTTCAGTTTCTACTTAATTTTGGGTCGAGGGATTTAGAGTAATCCTTTGAAAGACCATGGAGAGCCAGAGCTCTCCGGGATGCATCCTCCCATCTTTGTCTGAGAGCGACCTCATCAAAAAGAATGGATTCACTAGATTTGAAGTCGGCTGGCAAACGGAAAAGAATTCGACTGTAAAATTTGTTTAAAGTACTTACGCAAGATTTAAAATCTCTGAGCTGGACTAGACTTGTATGAACTGGCTTACTTACAAACCCCGCGATCTTCCATAAATTACTCTACGCTCTCGGAGCGTTCAAAGCCCCACCTGGTCTGCTGTGCTGTGGAATGAATGGCCAGGGCTTAAATTTAAATGACGATGCGAGAAAAAGTACAGCTAATGCCGACAGAACCAGATCTTGAGGGTGAGAATGTATGGAGTCGACTGGTTGTCGTGCGAAACGGAACAACCACCAGTTGAAAAGTGAAGCTGATTTTAAAAGCTAGCAGTAAATACCGATTGGTTTAGGTGAAGGAGAAACCGACATTAAGGAATGGCGAGCCTTCTGCCGGCCGCCGCAAGTTAGTCACCAATTAGACGTGCCCTTTCGGGCGTCTCTTCAGGGCCAATTTTGATTTAAGAAAATTAGTTAAGAACTCAATATCTAAAATTATTTGGCATCAATATCATTAACTAATTTTTTCTATACAAACCAATAGTAAGTTATTTCAGATGATCTAATTTTTCTATTGTGAAAAATCAATTTACCATTTTTTCTTAAATAATTATGATAAATTAACTTACATTCACAAATAATAAATACCTATTATTGTCTTCAATACCTTTTAACATTTRAATTTTAATAAATTTCAATACTTTCTAAATATAAATTTCCATAATACTTAAAATTATAAAAAATTTCAAAATACATAAGAATACATTTTAAATGAATTTTGATGTGATTTGTTTATTATTTTCATCCATTTTATTTATTTRATWTTTTTTTTTTGTTTGTTAATGGGRCATCTAAGCCTGAGCCACACCAACCCTTAACATGGTTGGATTTTTTGTCCCCSCAGGTTTAGAACCAGTGACTTTTCAACACGAAGTGGCTTAACAACACACTCTGTCACCAACTGTGCTGCACCTCGGGGACTTTATTTATTTGAATTTGATATGAATTTTGATGTAATTTGTCTTGAGTTATTATTGTTTTCATCCATTTTATTTATTTGAATTTGATATATATTTATAAAGACTATTACATAAAAAAACATTTTAAATGAATTTTGATGTGATTTGTTTTGAGTTATTATTATTTTTATCTATTTTATTTATTTGAATTTGATATGTATTTATAAAGACTATTACATTAAAAAAACATTAATAATGTAGAAGGATGGGATTTCCAAAATGTATAAAGTTTTAAGATTTTTAAAAATATATTAAAAGAATAAACTTTAAACTATCTTTGATTTGATTGGTATTCAATTCTTGTTTTGATTCATTTTATTTAAATTTCATTTATATTTAAGTTTGGTATTCAATTCTTGTTTTGATTCATTTTATTTAAATTTCATTTATATTTAAGTTATTTTTTATTAGATTTACATTTTAAATGAATTTTGATCTGATTTATTTTCATCCATTTTATTTATTTGAATTTGATATGTATTTATAAAGACTATTATATAAGAAACATTTTAAATGAATTTTGATGTGATTTGTTTTGAGTTATTATTATTTTCATCCATTTTATTTATTTGAATTTGATATATATTTATAAAGACTATTACATAAGAAACATTAATAATATTGTAAAAGGATAAGATTTCTAAAATGTATAAAGTTTTAAGATTTTTAAAAATATATTTTAAAAAATAAACTTTAAGTTATCTTTGATTTGATTTGATTTTATTGGTATTCAATTCTTGTTTTGATTCATTTTATTTAAATTTCATTTATATTTAAGTTATTTTTAATTTGATTTGATTGATATTCAATTCTTGTTTTCATCCATTTTATTTAAATTTCATTTTATATAAATTAGATATTTATTTATAAAAATTATTAAATCAAATAAGAATAGTTAAAAAATTGTCATATTTATTTTATTTATTTAGTAAAATAAAATATTTTATATATGATATTTTAGTTGGGAAAGTTGATTTTTTTGCCTATATTTATTTAGACTAAAATCACTTTTTGATTTTGGAGTAAAACCAAATATTGCTTTTGATTTATCAACAAGTTGTTTCATATGACATAAGGAAAGACATTAATGTCTCAATATCCAAAAATATATTGAATATTGCTTTTGATTTATCAACAAGTTGTTTCATATGACATAAGGAAAGACATTAATGTCTCAATATCCAAAAATATATTGAAAGAGTGAAAGTATACAGTATCCATGGGTCATTTCAAGTGAAAATAACTTTTTAAAAATATTTGTATATATAAAAAAATATATCACTTAATTTTTTTTATACAATAATTAAAAAAACTAGAAACTAATTTTTTAAATCATCAAAATTTTGTATTAAAATACATATCTTAATTTGGTCAACTCCCAAAAGCTAAGGATATCAAGGGCTACCAAGCTAAAATATTTGAAATTGGAGGGCATATCCTCATCCCTCACATACACAAAATCTTCAATTTAGGAGTCAAGTAGGACTTCCCTAAACCCTAGACTCAAAGCCTCATTGTACCTATTTATAAAAGTGGGGATAAAATAAATCCCTCCAATTATAGGACCAATGTTATTAGCCCCATTTTATCCAAGCTATACAGAAGTATTTTGGAAAAGAAGATCAACATATTGATAGAAAACCACAGAAAAAGAGATAAAGGCCATGTCAGATTTAGAGGCTATCATTCAATTGTGGACCACCTTGTTATGGAAAAGAAAATCAACATATGGCTAGAAAACCATGGAAAATGGGCTAAAGGATCGGTCGTATTTAGAGGCTATCATTCAATTGTGGACCACCTTATTATGCGTGGGATCATTGCAAGAGTGTAGCAACAATAAAACCAATTTCCTTTGTTGTTTAATTGGATTTAGAAAAGATTTTTGGACAATGCCTAGAATTGATCTTTGGAATAGGTTAGATGAGCTAAATTTTCCTTTCGAGTTGACAATTGATATGTTAAGGTTGTATGAGAACGTTATTTCCAAGTTTAGGAACACTAAGGGTTGATCCGAAGAAATTGATTGTAATATAGGAGTCAATCAAGGTTGTCCCCTATATGTTACCCTTTTTGGCATATACATTGACAAGTTAGAAGAGCGTTTGGAAGATGTAGGTTGTGTTATCCTGACTCTAATTGGTATAGTCATCATCCTTCTTGTTTACGCTAATGATATTGCTCTCATGGAAAATAATCCATATGACCTCGATAAGAAACTAAGAATACTCAAGGACTTCTACTCTAACACAAATATGACTATGAACACTGGAAAAATTAAGGTTGTGGCTATTAAATCCAAAAAGATCACCTATGATACTTTTGTATATGAAAACAATAGCTTGGAGGAAGTGCCTTCATACAAATATTTGATAATTGATATTCATCACAAGCTTAATTGGAACTATAGAGTCGAGAAAAGGATAAATGGAGGGTAGAAATATTATTATGGTGTTGAAAAAAGATGTAAATTAGCAAACCTTTGGATAAAGGATAAGAAAAAATCATATTTGAGACTCTCTTCACTCCTGTTATATTATATGGATGTGAAGTCTAGGGATGAAATATCTCTAAACAATATTGAAGAAAGATAGAGCATATCCAAAAGATAAAGTGTCTTCATACTAATATCTTAGAATCGATATTCATCACAAGCTTAATTGGAACTATAGTGTTGAGAAAAGGATAAATGGAGGGTGGAAATCTTATTATGGACTTGAAAACAATTGTAAATTAGCGGACCTTTGGATATAGGATAAGAAAAAACTCATCTCTGAGACTCTATTCACTCTCATTATCTTATATTGATGTGAAGTGTGGGGATGCAATATATCTAGAGAATCTTGAAGAAAGATAGAGAAGATCCAAAATGATTTTATAATTTATAATCTCAAAATTAAAGGCAATACACCCTATCCTATCCTCCTCATAGAAGCGAGTCTTTCTCTGATTGAGAGTATGGCTATGATTAGGTACTTGATACACAAAAAAAAGATAAACAACATGGACAAAATGAGGATCCCCAAAATTTCTTCAAACTCTAGCCAAAGTGAGGATGGCATAAAGATATTGAGTCTTGGCTAATAACTGTGTAATACAAGAAGAAGCTATTATGAAGAATATCGATAATATCAATTTTTATTTATTGGTGGGGGTTATTGGTGGGAGATGTGATTTTCACCGATCAAACTCAAACACTAAACTCTATGGAGATATTGGTTTTTGTTGAGTAGAAGTTACTGTTATATTTGTTTTATGGGTTGTTGGATATACTCTTTGAATTCTTTTTTGTATTTCTTTTTTGAATTTAAGAAAATTAATTAAGAACTTAAGATCTAGAATTATTTGGCACTAGTAACACTAATTTTCTCTCTACAAATCAATAGTAGGTTATTTCAGATGATCTGATTTTTCTAATCAATTTACCAGTTTTCCTTGAATAATTATGATAAATCAACTTGCATTCACAAATAATAAATAACTTACAAGATTCAAGAAGAAATGGTCCTTAAAGGTTCTGTCAATGCTGTGACAAATATGGTCCTTCAAATTTCCAGTAAAGGATTTGGGGCTTATTGGTGGGAGATGTAATTTTCACCCAACTCATGAGGTATCAAACTCCATGGAGATATTGGTCTTTGTTCAGTCACAAGTTATTGTTATATTTAGTTTATGAGATATTGAATATATTATTTGAATTTTTTTTTGGATTTAAGAAAATTAGTTAAGAACTCAAGATCTAGAATTATTTGGCACCATTATCACTAATTTTTTCTCTAGAAACCAATAGTAAGTTATTTGAGATGATCTAATTTTTCTATTGTGATAAATCAATTTACCATTTTTTCTTAAATAATTATGATAAATTAACTTACATTCACAAATAATAAATACCTATTATTGTCTTCAATACCTTTTAACATTTGAATTTTAATAAATTTCAATACTTTCTAAATATAAAATTTCCATAATACTTAAATTATAAAAAATTTCAAAATACATAACAATACATTTTAAATGAATTTTGATGTGATTGGTCTTGAGTTATTATTATTTTCATCCATTTTATTTATTTAAATTTGATATGTATTTATAAATACTATTACATAAGAAACATTTTAAATGAATTTTGATGTGATTTGTTTTGAGTTATTATTATTTTCATCCATTTTATTTATTTGAATTTGATATGTATTTATAAAGACTATTACATAAGAAACATTAATAATGTAGTAGAAGGATGGGATTTCCAAAATGTATGAAATTCCACTATATCATATGAATTAGTGAAAATGATTTTGATGATCATGGAATATATAACCAAGCATCTATCCCATTCCATCCCCCCCTATGGTGATGACATTGTCCAAAATGTAGTGTCATCTAATGAAGGCCATATGTCTTGATTTTTTTATTTCAAAATCATTGGGTTCATTTATAGAGATAGAAATTTCGACCAATATTTTACAAAACACATTCGATAAAGTGATCAAGGGTTGATTAGTGATATGCACTTGCTTCTCAATATTTGTAGGTTTGCTATATGTCAAATATGTGTTTAAACTTATGAATATTTCCTCCAAAGAATATAAATCTATATTAGGGGTCTCAACTTTGAAGTGTTGAGATTTTGGAGTTTAAAACATAATTCAACTATAGTGATTCTAAAGTTAGCTCAAAAACATGAAAACGAGGCTAAGGAAAGCCCTAAAGAAACCAAAGAAGAGATACAGCCTTGATCTCTTGGATGATGCATCATTTATTGTGTAAACCCATCACACAAGGAGTCCTAGAAACAAATTGCAAGGAATTTTGACAATTTTGGCAAATTTTTGAAATTTTTGGTATTTTGACAGTTTTCATGTACAAAAGCATAGCGTGGCCACGCTGCGCTTTCTCTTACAGGATATAAATGATGAAAAAGTTACATGATTGGATAGGTATTGAGCTGTAACTCACATATATATACTCTGTTGGCAATTTCAGATCACAATGTTGAAGAAAAATCCAAAAGACATGATAAAAAACAAGTCTCTACCACTTTTTCAAGACCTTCGTTGCAATTCTGGGAGTAACTTTGGGAAAACATATTTTTCTCTGTCAAAATGTGTCAATTTTATTTTCTTGAGGTGTCTAATGAAAACTAGATACCCTCAGGTTTCCATTGAGCCTTTCAGAGATGTATTTGGAGTAGTGGAAGGATTTCAAAAGTCCTCTCCAAGGTTGGCGTTGCGTTTTTGGTTGATGTTGTGTTTCTGGGAAATATGACAACATAATGATTTTTTTTTGTTTCAGGGAAATATGACAACATAATGATTTTTTTTTTTGTTTCAGACATCGATTATTTTTCCATATTTCAATGCAAGTCCAAAATACATATCTATATTATTTATAAACTTCTCAACATGGTTGATTTGTATGATTCGAGAATATGTGTATTAGTTTTTTATTTATTACACAAGTAGCGTAATGATCTTGCCTTGCAAAATTCAAACTGCACTTCCCGCTTAATTTTGTTCTTACATGGCAAATATCTTCATGATCTCTACATTTTTCTCCCATTTGTTGTTTTGGCATTCTTCTCTTCTAGCAATATCTAGAGACAGGAAGTTAATTGTTTGCCTCAAAGCCTTATTTCCTTATGGACCATATTGATATGCACTTGCTTCTCAATATTTGTAGGTTCACTATATGTCAAATACGTGTTTAAACTTATGCATCTTTCCTCCAGTGAACATAAATATATATTAGGGGTCTCAACTTTGCAGTGTTGATATTTTGGAGTTTAAAACACAATTCAACTGTAGTGATTATGAAGTTAGCTCAAAAACATGAAAAAGAGGCTAAGGAAAGCCCTAAAGAAGCCAACGAGGAGAGATAGCCTTGATATTGTTAATTTTTCAAAACCCCAACCCAATTTCAGTCTCGCTGATTTTTCAGCCAAATTTAAATGCCAAACTCAGTTTCAGCACTGTTTCAGCATATGTTACAGCCATGTGTTTCAGCATATACTCACAGCGGTGTTTCAGCATATGACTCAGCACTGTGTTTCAGCATATGCTCACAGCGGTGTTTCAACATATGACTCAGCACTGTGTTTCAGCATATGTTACAACACTGTGTTTCAGCATATACTCACAGTGGTGTTTCAACATATGACTCAACACTGTGTTTCAGCATATGTTACAACACTGTGTTTCAGCATATACTCAGTGGTGTTTCAGCATATGAAACAACGGTGTTTCAGCATAGAAAAAACTTAACATAAATAAATTTCAGAACTGAAACATGAGGATTCTGAACATTGTTTTCAACGCAGAAATAAAATATCAGCAATATGCAAAACTCAGAAAATATAGACACAAAGATTTTCGGTCTAACTTCGACCCTGGAAAAACCCACAAGGGGAAAACCAGTAATCAGAGCCAAAGATATACTCACAAAGCAGGTTTCAACATATGATCAAAGATCAGAGCCAAAGATATGTTATAACACTGTTTCAAAGATATACTCAAGCAGGCATTTCATCATATGAAACAACTATGAGCCAAAGATAGAAAAAAACTTAACATAAATAAATTTCAATCAAACATGAGGATTCCAACATTGTTTTCAACGCTAAATAAAATATCGAATATGCAAAACTCGTAAAATGTATCAAAGATTTTCTACCTAACTGACTCGAAAAACCCACAAGGGGAAAACCAAAGAGAGAGGGATATTGTGGCCATTTATGAGCCTCGAGAAATTCTTTACGCGATATTCATCTTCGACATTTACACAAACTTATCTCGAGCATTCCTCAGAAGCTTTGTTCTCACCTCAATCCGAATTGCGACAACTCAGACTACACCACGTTTAATTGACCGGCTCCTCAAATTCATTCCAAACTCTACTAAGACTCACTTCGGTAAGCATTAAATGTTATTCGACAACTTGGAATGTATGCCACATTCTTAAATTGCAAACAATTGCCTCTTTCTTCACCGACCTCTCTCGCTTCTCACACTTCTCAACAAGATTGCTTCATTCCTCTTGTTTCAACAAGACTCACTTGAACTTCCCTTTGGCATATCACCAAGAGCCTCGCATCTCACCAAGATTTCTTCAACTAACCAAGAATGGGTGTGCCCTCTTGCCCAAGTCAACTCATGAGGGAAGGTGAGGAGTTTTCTAATCTAACTATTGAGATTAGATTAGATGGGTAACTGAGATTTGGTGTCTCTTCACTCTCACCCTCACTTTAATCATAAAGTCACCTTTTAATTTGCATCTCACAAATTAAATGACTAGGACCCACATTCGGCAATTTCTCCCCTTAGGCGCCTAGGGAAGAGAAACACTTGCCTTGGTACTTCATTTTAATTAAAATTTTAACATATATCTTGGATGATGCATCACTGATTGTGTAAACCCATCACACAAGGACTCCCAGAAAAAAAATTGCAAGGAATTTTGACAATTTTGGCAAATTTTTGAAATTTTTGGTATTTTGACAGTTTTGATGTATAGAAGCACAGCGTCGCCACACTGCGATTTCTATCAGAGGATATAAATGATGAAAAAGTTACATGATTGGATAGGTATTGAGCTATAATTCACATATATATACTCTGTTGGCAATTTCAGATCACAGTGTTGAAGAAAAATCCAAAAAAACATGATAAAAAGCAAGTCTCTACCACTTTTTCAAGACCTTCATTGCGCTTCTGAGAGTAACTTTGGGAAAACATATTTTTCTCTGTCAAAAGGTGTCCATTTGATTTTATTGAGGTGTCTAATGACAACTAGATACCCTCAGGTTTCCATTGAGCCTTTCAGAGTTAGATTTGGAGTAGTGGAAGGCTTTCAAAAGTCCTCGACAAGGTTGGTCCTGTGCTTTTGATTGATGCTGCATTTCTGGGAAATATGGCAACATAATGATTTTTTGTTTCAGACATCGATTCTTGTTCCATATTTCAATGCAAGTCCAAAATACATATCTATCTTATTTATAAACTTCTCAACATGGTTGATTTGTATGATTCGAGAATATGTGTATTAGTTTTTGATTTATTGCACAAGTAGTGTAATGATCTTGCCTTGCAAAATTCAAACTGTACTTCCCACTTAATTATATGGAAAATCTCTTCATGATCTCTACATTTTTATCCCATTTGATGTTTTGGTATTCTGCTCTTCTAGCAATATCTAGAGACAGGAAGTTAATTGTTTGCCTCGAAACCTTATTTCCTTATGGACCATATTGATATGCACTTGCTTTTGAATATTTGAAGGTTCACTATATGTCAAATACGTGTTTAAACTTATGCATCTTTCCTCCAATGAACATAAATCTATATTAGGGGTCTCAACTTTGTAGTGTTGATATTTTGGAGTTTAAAACACAATTCAACTGTAGTGATTATGAAGTTAGCTCAAAAACATGAAAAAGAGGCTAAGGAAAGCCCTAAAGAAGCCAAAGAGGAGAGATAGCCTTTATATATTGGATGATGCATCAATGATTGTGTAAAACCATCACACAAGGAGTCCCATAAACAAATTGCAAGGAATTTTGACAATTTTGGAAATTTTTTGAATTTTTTGGTATTTTGACAATTTTGATGTACAAAAGCGCAGCGTGGCCACGCTGTGCTTTCTCTCAGAGGATATAAATGATGAAAAAGTTACATGCTTGGATAGGTATTGAGCTGTAATTCACATATATATACTCTTTTGGCAATTTCAGATCACACTATTGAAGAAAAATCCAAAAAACATGATAAAAAACAAGTCTCTACCACTTTTTCAAGACCTTCGCTGCGCTTCTGGGAGTAACTTTCGGAAAACATATTTTTCTCTATCAAAACGTGTCCATTTTATTTTATTGAGGTGTTTGATGAAAACTAGATACTCTCAGGTTTCCATTGAGCCTTTCAGAGCTGGATTTAGAGTAGTAGAAGGCTTTCAAAAGTCCTCTCCAAGGTTGGCGCTGCGTTTTTTATTGATGCTACATTTCTGGGAAATATGACAACATAGTGCTTTTTTGTTTTAGACATCGATTCTTGTTCCATATTTCAATGCAAGTCAAAAATACATATCTATCTTATTTATAAACTTCTCAACATGGTTGATTTGTATGATTCGAGAATATGTGTATTGGTTTTTGATTTATTGCACAAGTAGTGTAATGATCTTGCCTTGCAAAATTCAAACTGTACTTCCCGCTTAATTTTGTTCTTACATGGAAAATATCTTCATTATCTCTACTTTTTGCTCCCATTTGGTGTTTTGGCATTCTTCTCTTCTAGCAATATCTAGAGACAGGAAGTTAATTGTTTGCCTCGAAACCTTATTTCCTTATGGATCATATTGATATGCACTTGCTTCTCAATATTTGTAGGTTCACTATATGTCAAATACGTGTTTAAACTTATGCATCTTTCCTCCAATGAACATAAATCTATATTAGGGGTCTCAACTTTGCAGTGTTGATATTTTGGAGTTTAAAACACAATTCAACTGTAGTGATTATGCAGTTAGCTCAAAAACATGAAAAAAAGGATAAGGAAAGCCCTAAAGAAGCCAAAGAGGAGAGATAGCCTTGATATCTTGGATGATGCATCGCTGTTTGTGTAAACCCATCACACAAGGAGTCCCAGAAACAAATTGCAAGGAATTTTGACAATTTTGGCAAATTTTTGAAATTTTTGGTATTTTGACAGTTTTGATGTACATAAGCGTAGCGTGGCCACGCTGTTCTTTCTCTTAGAGGATATAAATGATGAAAAATTTACATGCTTGGATAGGTATTGAGATGTAATTCACATATATATACTTTATTGAAAAAACAAGTCTCTACCACTTTTTCAAGACCTTCGCTGCGCTTCTGGGAGTAAATTTGGGAAAACATATTTTTCTCTGTCAAAAGTTATCCATTTGATTTTCTTGAGGTGTCTAATGACAACTAGATACCCTCAGGTTTCCACTAATCCTTTCAGAGATGGATTTGGAGTAGTGAAAGGATTTCAAAAGTCCTCTCCAAGGTTGGCGTTGCATTTTTTTATTGATGCTACATTTCTGGGAAATATGACAACATAATGCTTTTTTTTTTCAGACATCGATTCTTGTTTCATATTTCAATGAAAGTCCAAAATAAATATCTATGTTATTTATAAACTTCTCAACATGGTTGATTTGTATGATTCGAGAATATGTGTATTAGTTTTTGATTTATTGCACAAGTAGTGTAATGATCTTGCCTTGCAAAATTAAAACTGTACTTCCCGCTTAATTTTGTTCTTACAATGAAAATCTCTTCATGATATCTACATTTTGATCCCATTTGGTGTTTTGGTATTCTTCTCTTCTAGCAATATCTAGAGACAAGAAGTTATTTGTTTTCCTTGAAACCTTATTTCCTTATAGACCGTATTGATATGCACTTGCTTCTCAATATTTGTAGGTTCACTATATGTCAAATACGTGTTTAAAATTCTGCATCTTTCCTACAATGAACATAAATCTATATTAGGGGTCTCAACTTTGCAGTGTTGATATTTTGGAGTTTAAAATACAATTCAACTGTAGTGATTATGAAGTTGGATCAAAAACATGAAAAAGAGGCTAAGGAAATCCCTAAAGAATCCAAAGAGGAGAGATAGGCTTGATATCTTGGATGATGCATCGCTAATTGTGTAAACCCATCACACAAGGAGTCCCAGAAACAAATTGCAAGGAATTTTGACAATTTTTGAAATTTTTGGTATTTTGACAGTTTTGATGTACAGAAGCGTAGCGTGGCCACGTTGCGATTTCTCTAAGAGGATCTAAATGATGAAAAATTTACATGATTGGATAGGTATTGAGGTGTACTTCACATATATATACTCTGTTGGCAATTTTAGATCACAGTGTTGAAGAAAAATCCAAAAAAATGATAAAAAGCAGGTCTCTGCCACTTTTTCAAGACCTTCGCTGCGCTTCTGGGAGTAACTTTGGGAAAACATATTTTTCTCTGTCTAAAGGTGTCCATTTGATTTTATTGAGGTGTCTAATGACAACTAGATACCCTCAGGTTTCCATTGAGCCTTTCAAAGCTGGATTTGGAGTAGTGGAAGGTTTCAAAAGTCCTCTCCAAGGTCGGCGCTGTGTTTTTTATTGATGCTGTGTTTCTGGGAAATATGACAACAAAGTGATTTTTTGTTTCAGACATCGATTCTCTAATCTATGTTGGCTCATACCTGGACACTTGCCCACCCTTATTTTACCCTTTTCATTTTTTTGTTTAACTTCAAAAATGTAAAAACAAAACAATATATTTATGTATGCATGTATGTATTCATCTTGAATTTTAATTTGACATATTTTTGGGTCAAATTTGATGTTAATATATATATATATATATATATATATGTTTGAATATATGAAGTTATAATGGAATTTGATTAATTATTTCTATCGAACTTAATGGTAAATTTGATCGTCTTTCTTTGCAGAGATGAACTTTTTTTGAAGTTCATTGTTCCATGAATTTGAACATGAACACAAACCAGGTTACTTAGTAGCCAGGAAACATATTGAGAGCATTCCCCAGGGGTTTCATACTAGTTTATGTACTAGAAAGGTTGTGTAGTAAGGAAGCTAGGGGGTCTAGGTTTTGGTAGCATAGGAACATGTTGAAGGGGATGTTATTGCCCTGTATCTAGCATATTTGATTGTTTTGTTTATGTTTTTTGTGATACTTTATTATCATCGACTTATATGATTTTGTATACGTTGTCATGATTATATAGTTATCTTCCAATTGTTATGAATTCAAAGCTGTGCAACTTCAATTAGAAGCCATAATTGAATCCAATATCGACATTGATATATAACGAAATGACATGAAGTTGTGATAGTGTGCCCATCATGGGAATTTGTGTATTGTATTGACATAGTTTTAAATGAAATTAATGTACTATTTGATCATGGGGTTATCCACTTGATCTCTCCTACATGTTATGTTCATTTGGATGATATAGGGAATAGCCAATGATAATTGTTGGGGGATATGTTGAT
Source organism: Picea sitchensis (assembly GCA_010110895.2). Taxonomy (NCBI): domain Eukaryota; kingdom Viridiplantae; phylum Streptophyta; class Pinopsida; order Pinales; family Pinaceae; genus Picea; species Picea sitchensis. The sequence continues at coordinate 41,682 of SNQJ01S0051820.1, forward strand.
TGCAAATGACAAAGAACTTATCATTTACCTGTAGGCTGTAATTGACATAGCTTGATTTCGATGTGGTCTTTGTAGGGTTCACTTGATCGAATTTCAACCATAATTGTGTGTATAGTAGTATTAACTGATTATAATAAATCATTGTAATGTTGTCTTTGGATCAATTTGTATATAAGATTAAATATTGTTAATGATGGGGAAGTATAAAAATCTGCTAATGGGATATCTTATTATTCTTAAAGGTATCAATAGGCTTTCCTTTTCTCTTTCACAAATTCAACCATAGGGTATTATGATACAACAGAGAGGAATGATTGGATGAGGATGATCCTGGAATTAAAAGGTTTAAGCATGTTTTGATGGCATTTAACTTGCCACCATCTAAGCAATTTCGTAGTAGGTTATCGTGGCCAATAATGAAAAGGTCGTATTCTTAAAATGTCATAATTATTAGACTTTCAAGTCTACATGTACATGTCTTGGGCTACAAAATCCTATCAAGGTTCAAATTGCTTGCTTACATATTTCTCTTATTGTTTTTTTGTTGAATATTCAATTATTTGGTCTGTAGTATAACCTCTTAACTGTATCTTTCTCTACCCATAACATGCTATTTCTTCCTATGTCATATTTTCACATAGCCAAAGGACACATTGTTGTTTCTTACTCATGACTACAAGGGCTAGACAACTAAATGTTGAATTTCTATGAAGGAAAATGTACGAAAAAAAATCATTCTTTTGAGGTCCCATATTTGACCTCCAACATTTTGCTTTTCTTTTTGGCATGTATTGTCCCTTTTTCTCTTTGTTGGATTTAATTGTAGGACTTTTCTATGTTTCTGTCATGGTCATTGTTGGGTTCCTTCAAATTTTGATGGAGATGGCTATACTGAATAAGATATACAAATAAACCAAGTAGCTACCATCACTGGTACTTTCTTAACAAGTCACATTGCCCAATCACGTTGATATGTGTGGAAGCATATTAAAATGTAATGTGACTTGAATTATTGATTGTGAAAACAAAATAAAAAAGAAACAAAAAACGAAACAACAAAACCAAAAGAATTGAACCCAATACAATTCTATATGTGACTAAATTATACAATTCTACTTTTGTTACAATAGAGTTACAAAAGATAGAAAGTGTTCATTTTCCAATAACACAATTATAATTGCTTCTCTAAGAAGGGAATACAATTCAATTTTATTCCAGTAATACAAGTATCTCTGTTTACAAAATGACATGCAGGTCACAACTTGATAAAAACTACAATATGGCCATGCAATATCATAATTGAATATAGCCATAAAGTGCAACATTAGAATTACATAAACCCAAACAAATTAATGGAGGTCCAAGTCTCTGAAGATTTGATTCATTTACAACCAATTAAGATATGGGAAAAGATGGATTTTTGGACGTAATGAATCCTGAAGCATCTGGAAGATGGATTTCTGGACTTCTAGGGTTCAAATGTCCATGTTTCACCTATTGACATGTACAAGAGTTGGGTTAGTTTTGATACCAAAAATAATATTTTTCTAGCTTTCCTTAAGTAATTATTTGACACACAAAATATAAGCTTCATACATTTGATAAACTTAACAACTTACAAAATTATTTTGAAGAGAATACACTTATAGGAAACTTGAATGTCTTGTGGAAGGTCCCATTGATAGAGGGTCACATCTACAAAAACAAATATGATAATGAGACTTTAAAAACAATAAATTATTAAATTAAGAGGGTAGAAAAGTTAACATACAAATTGCATACCTATCACTTGTCCTAACTCCACCTTCAGAAACATCATATATCTTACATTTTCTATTTTTTTTCTGTAACGAACCTCCTTGTTACGACGACCAACCTCTTAACAAGTGCAATTTTTATTTATTTATTTTTATATTGTGTGTGCTCGTGTGTACAAGGGTAATAAACACATTCGACTCTACGTCGCCACCCGACGACGAACAAGACACATACAACGACAAACACAACATGATGACCTAAGACACACATCAAGTATCTGCATGCATTAAATGAAAATCAATCGACTATAAATAAGACTGACTACCCGCCCGTCCTACGCTGCAATGGTTAGGACCTCCAAGACACATAAGCAACGCTCAAGCCCAGGTTCCCATCGATTTTAACCATTTAATGTCTCAGGGCTGGCGACTGTTCTGTGGAACATGGAGGTGTCTACATCTCGCCCGACACAAGCAGA
>SNQJ01S0051820.1:55130-72775 GCA_010110895.2 Picea sitchensis
AAGAAGAGTATCGCAACAGAGGCAATTGTTAAAATCTTATTTGAGTGTGTTTTGGTTTATTCTAACATTAAACTAAGAATTATTTTAGATAGAGATAGTAGGATCCTAAGTATTTTCGATTCTATCCTATGGTTAATGATGGATACCAAGATGACCCAATCAATTGCCTTCCACCCCAAAATCGATGGATATAATGAGGTGATTGAATGGGATGATTTTTATATATTGGGAATGTACACCTATAGAAATCCATGACCATGGGATGAGAGCCTTCCTTATGTTCAACATAGCCACAACGTAGACCTTCATAACTCTATTGGTTATATCCCTTTTAATACATGATGAAGAATCTAGTCATTGATACCAATTGATGTAGTTCTACCCATTTCTTCTACAAATTAATAATCCTCCCATGCTTTGACCGAGGCTAATAAAGTAGCTAAATTTTTTGAATAGATATAACAGATTGAGCAAGAAGTTCATGATTTTTTACAAAAAAACAATGCTAAGTACAAGTTTTGCCACGATCACCATAAGGTTCCACACAAGTGTTAGGTGGGGGATAAGGTATGGTTGCATTTGTAGAAAGATAAACTCACAAGGCAACATTAGAAGCTTCACCCACTATAATATGGGCCTTGCACCATCACCAAGGTTATGGGTGAGTATGTTTTTGAATTAAATAATACCCCTTTCATTGGCTTGCACCTTGTATTTGATGTGGAGTTACTTCGACCATGTTTTCCGCCTCTCTTGGAAACCTTAGAGGTGTCCAATCACTTGGCCCCTATGAAAATGAATCTTGAATATAATGAGAAAATAAAAATAGATTAAATCATGGATACTAAGATGAAGGGAACCCACTAGAAGAAGATCTGACTCTACCAGGTCATTGAAGTAGGGAATCTTCTTCACTAGGGAAAGTGGCTCACTAGGAATTAGATTCAAAAAACGTTTTCCCATCTGATGGAGGAAATCGATAGAATGGGGACCATTTATTACTAAGGGGGAATATTTTATATAGGTAGATAATGGTGGCCACCGACTCAATTATTTTAAATGGTTCTATATCTTGGAAGTTTTACTAGAACATTTTAAATCTTGAACTTTCAATGCACATTTTGGGAATTTTACTTGCATTTTTTACAGTTGATGTAGGCCACAAAATCCATGATTGGATGGCCTAGTGAAATCATAGAGAATGTAATAATCCTTGTAATGGTCCAACAAATTCCCTAAATATATTTTTTATGCAAAAATTGTGCCCCTAGAAAGTTGATGTATCAACTAGTCTCCTTTAGGCCTACATTTATTTTTCCACATCATTTCATGGGGTTAGGATTTTGGATGTTTTGGTTTTTTTCATCATAGGGSATCATAAATTATGTTAAAATGTAGTTTTAACCTCTTTTAATTTCTTCTTGTGAATGACCATGTGAAACACATCTCTCTTCAAAGATAAGCTACAACCATTTTAACTAGTTTGTATTACTTTTCATTTTACAGTCTTTTCCTATTTCATTGATTAATATAATTTTGGTTTCATTGTATCACTATGCTCTATGCAATATCTTTATGTGAAATTTCATTTTTATATTTCTTATTTCATTTTTTTCCTTACATAATCTAGATCAAACATTTTGATATTCATTTTACATATCAATCTCCATTAACTATTCAATGAGAGACTCAACATTTAAACCACCATCATGGAAATAAACTTTTATTCTAGAATTAMTTCTCTCCTTCAAAATATTGATCAAGTGCATGTTTCAGTCTCTTTAATTAGCATTTGATTTTTCCTCTATCTGATATTGACATTCTGAATCTTCTTCAACATCTCCAATGCTTCTAATCTCCATATTTTTAATTCTCATCTACAAATGCTCCTATCCTTGGTTCCTCACACCTCTTTGGGTTGATTTACTTCATGGTGGAATCCTTGTAGCTTATATCATATTCCACAACTTAACTGCCATTCATAGGCCTCCATGGAATTTTCTCTCATTAGCTTCACTTTTTCCAATCACATTTGGTGAAATAACCTTCTCTCTAATTTCAATGCACAAACAATTTAACACTACAGGAGAGATAGACTTGAATCTTGGATGAAGCATCATTTATTGTGTAAAACCATCACACAAGGAGTCCCAGAAACAAATTGCGAGGAATTTTGAAAATTTTGGCAAATTTTTGAAATTTTTGGTATTTTCACAGTTTTGATGTATAGAAGCAGATCATGGCCACGCTATGCTTTCTCTCAAACAATATAAATGATGAAAAAATTACATTATTGGATAGGTATTGAGATTTACTTCACATATATATACTCTATTGGCAATTTCAGATCACAATGTTGAAGAAAAATCTAAAAAACAGGTCTCTGCCACCTTTTCAAGACCTTCGCTGCTCTTCTGGGAATAACTTTGGGAAAAAATATTTTTCTCTGTCAAAAGGTATCTGTTTTATTTTCTTGGGGTGTCTAATGAAAACTAGATACCCTCAGGTTTCCATTGAGCCTTTCAGAGATGGATTTGGAGTAGTGGAAGGCTTTCAAAAGTCCTCTCCAAGCTTGGCACTGCGTTTTTGATTGATGTTGCATTTCTGGGAAATATGACAACATAGTGATTTTTTGTTTCAGACATCGATTCTCTGATCTATTTTGGTTCACACTTGGACACTTCCCCACCCTTATTGTACCATTTTGGATTTTTAAAACACAATTCAACTGTAGTGACTCTGAAGTTAGCTCAAAAACATGAAAAGAGGCTAAGGAAAGCCCTAAAGAAGCCAAAGAGGAGAGATAGACTTGAATATTGGATGACGCATCATTGATTGCATAAACCCATCACACAAGGAGTCCCAGAAACAAATTGCAAGGAATTTTGACAATTTTGCCAAATTTTTTAATTTTTTGGTCTTTTGACAGTTTTGATGTACATAAGTGTTGTGTGGCCACGCTACGCTTTCTCTCAGATGATCTAAATGATAAAAAAGTTACATGATTGTATAGGTATTGAAATTTAATTTAGATATATATACTCTGTTGGCAATTTCAAATCATAGTGTTGAAGAAAAATCCAAAACACATGATAAAAAATAGGTCTTTGCCACTTTTTCAAGACCTTCGTTGATCTTCTAGGAGTAACTTTGGGAAAATATATTTTTCTCTGTCAAAAGGTGTCCATTTTAATTTCTTGAGGTGTCTAATGAAAACTCAATACCCTCAGGTTTCCATTGAGCCTTTCATAGATGGATTTGGAGTAGTGGAAGGCATTCAAAAGTCTTCTCCAAGGTTGGTGTTGTGTTTTTTATTGATGTTGTGTTTCTGGGAAATATGAAAACATAGTTCTTTTTTGTTTCAGACATCGATTATATGATATGTGTTGGCTCATACCTAGAAAATTTACCACCCTTATTGTACCATTTTGGAGTTTAAAACACAATTCAACTGTAGTGATTCTGAAGTTAGCTCAAAAACATGAAAAATAGGCTAAGGAAAGCCCTAAAGAAGCCAAAGAGGAGAGATAGAGATGATATCTTGGATGATGCATCATTTATTGTGTAAACCCATCACACAAGGAGTCCCAGAAACAAATTGCAAGGAATTTTGACAATTTTGGCAAATTTTTGAAATTTTTGGTATTTTGATAGTTTTGATGGACATAAGCGCAGCGTGGCCACGCTATGATTTCTCTCAGAAGATATAAATGATGAAAAATTTACATGATTGGATATTTATTTATATGTACTTCACATATATATACTCTGTTGGAAATTTTAGATCACAGTGTTGAAGAAACATCCAAAAAACATGATAAAAAATAGGTCTCTGCCACTTTTTCAAGACCTTCGCTGCTCTTCTGGGAGTAACTTTGGGAAAACATATTTTTCTTTGTCAAAAGGTGTCCATTTGACTTTATTTAGGTGTCTAATGAAAACTAGATACCATCAGGTTTCCATTGAGCCTTTCAGAGATGGATTTGGAGTAGTGGAAGGCTTTCAAAAGTCCTCTCCAAGCTTGGCGCTGCGTTTTTTATTAATGCTACGTTTCTGGGAAATATGACAACATAGTACTTTTTTGTTTCAGAAATCGATTCTCTGATCTATGTTGGCTCATATCTGGACACTTTTCTACCCTTATTGTACCATTTTGGAGTTGAAAACACAAATCAACTGTAGTGATTCTAAAGTTAGCTCAAAATATGAAAAATAGGCTAAGGAAATCCCTAAAGAAGCCAAAGAGGAGAGATGGAATTTCTCTCTAGTATGATGTATCATTTATTGTGTAAACCCATCACACAAGGATTCCTAGAAAAAAAATTCATGGAATTTTGACAATTTTGGCAAATTTTTGAAATTTTTGGTATTTTGATAGTTTTGTTGTACAGAAGCACAGCGTGGCCACGTTGCGCTTTCTCTCAAATGATATAAATGATGAAAATGTTACTTTATTGGATAGGTATTGAGATGTAGTTAACATATATATACTCTTTTGGCAATTTCATATCATAGTGTTTAAGAAAAATCCGAAAAAAATGATAAAAAACAGGTCTCTGCCACTTTTTCAAGACCTTCGTTGCTCTTCTGGGAGTAACTTTGGGAAAACATATTTTTCTCTGTCAAAATGTGTCCATTTATTTTATTTAGGTGTCTAATGACAACTAGATACCCTCAATTTTCCATTGAGCCTTTCAGATCTAGGTTTGGAGTAGTGGAAGTCTTTCAAAAGTCCTCTCCAAGGTTGGCGCTCCGTTTTTTATTGATGTTGTGTTTTTGGGAAATATGACAACATAGTGATTTTTTGTTTCAGAAATCGATTCTCTAATCTATGTTGGCTCATACCTGGACACTTTCGCACCATTATTGTACCATTTTGGAGTTTAAAACACAATTCAACTGTAGTGATTCTGAAGTTAGCTCAAAAACATGAAAAATAGGCTAAGGAAATCCCTAAAGAAGCCAAAGAGGAGATATAGAATTGATCTCTTGGATGATGCATCAATGATTGTGTAAAACCATCACACAAGGAGTCCCAAAAACAAATTGCAAGGAATTTTGACAATTTTTGCAAATTTTTGGTATTTTGACAGCAGTTTTGATGTACAGAAGCGCAACGTGGCCACGCTACGCTTTCTCTCAAACAATCTAAATGATGAAAATGTTACATTATTGGATAGGTATTGAGATTTACTTCACATATGTATACTCTGTTGGCAATATCAGATCACAGTGTTGAAGAAAATCCAAAAAACATTATAAAAAATAGGTCTCTTCCACTTTTTCAAGACCTTCGTTGCTCTTCTGGGAGTAACTTTGGGAAAACATATTTTTCTCTGTCAAAAGGTGTCCATTTTATTTTCTTGAGGTGTATAAGGACAACTAGATACCCTCGTTTTTTCATTGAGCCTTTCAGAGGTGTATTTGGAGTAGTGGAAGGTTATCAAAAGTCCTCTCCAAGGTTGGCATTGCGCTTTTGATTAATGTTGCGTTTCTAGGAAATATGACAACATAGTGATTTTTTGTTTCAAACATCGATTTTCTGATCTATGTTGGCTCATACCTGGACACTTTCCCACCCTGATTGTACCATTTTCATTTTTTTGTTTAACTTCAAAAATGTAAAAACAAAACAATATATTTATGTATGCATGTATGTATTCATGTTGACTTTTAATTTGACATCTTTTTGGGTCAAATTTGATGTTAATAGATATATATATGTTTGAATATATGAAGTTATAATGGAATTTGATTACTTATTTCTATCAAACTTAATGGTAAGTTTGATCGTATTTCTTTGTAGAGATGAAATTTTTTTGAACTTCAATGTTCCATGAATTTGAACATGAACACAAACCAGGTTACTTAGCAGCCAATAAACATCTTGAGAGCATTACCCAGGGGTTTCATGCTAGTTTTTGTACTAGAAATGTTGTGTAGTAGGAAAGATAGGGGGTCTAGGTTTTGGTAGCATAGGAGTATGTTGAAGGGGATGTTCTTTCCCTATAGCTAGCATATTTGATTGTTTTGTTTATGTTTTGTGTGATGCTTTATGATCGAATTATATGATTTTGTATATGTTGTCATGATTATATAGTTATCTGCCAATTGTTATGAATTCAAAGCTGTGAAACTTCAATTAGAATCCATAATTGAATCCAATATCGGCATTGATATATAACAAAATGACATAAAGTTGTGATAGTGTGCCCATCATGGGAATTTGTGTATTGTATTTACGTATTTTTAAATGAAATTAATGTACTTCTTGATCATGGGGTTAGCCACTTGATTGCTCCTACATGTTATGTTAATTTTGATGATATAGGGAATAGCCAATGATAATTGTTGGGGAATATGTTGATTGCAAATGACAAAGAACTTATCATTTATCTATAGTCTATAATTGACATAGCTTGATTTCGATGTGGTGTTTCTAGGGTTCACTTGATCGAATTTCAACCATAATTGTGCATATAGTAGTATTAACTGATTATAACAAATCATTGTAATGTTGGATTTGGATCAATTTGTATATAAGATTAAATATTGTCAATGATGGGGAAGTATAAAAATCTGCTAATGGGATATTGAATGTTGAATGTCGAATTTCTCTTATTGTTGTTTTTGTTTAATGTTCAATTCTTTGGTCTGTAGTATAACCTATTAAATATATCTTTCACTGCCCATAACATGATCTTTCTTCATGTGTCGAATTTTCAAATTTCCAAAGGACACATTGCTATTTACTGCTCATGACTACAAGGGCCATACAACTAAATGTTGAATTTCTATGAAGGAAAATGTACGAAAAAAATCAGCCTTTTGAGGTCCCATATTTGACCTCCAACATTTTGCTTTGCTTCTTGGCATGTATTGTCCCTTCTTCTCTTTGTTGGATTTAATTGTAGGACTTTTCTGTGTTTCTGGCATGGCCATTGTTGACTTCCTTCAAATTTTGATGGAGATGGCTATACTGAATAAGATATACAAATAAACCAAGTAGCTACCATCACTGGTACTTGTTTAACAAGTCACATTGCCCAATCACGTTGATATGTGTGGAAGCATATTAAAATGTAATGTGACTTAAATTATTAATTGTGAAAACAAAACAAAAAACGAGACAACAAAACCAAAAGAATTGAACCCAATACAATTCTAGATGTCACTAAATTATACAATTCTACTTTTGTTACAATGGAGTTACAAAATATATACATTGTTCATTTGCCAATAAAAAAATTAGAATTGCTTTTCTATGAAGGGAATACAATTCAATTTTATTCCAATAATACAAGTATCTCTGTTTACAAAATGACATGCAGGTCACAACCTGATAAACACTACAATCTGGAGATGCAATATCATAATTGAATATAGCCATAAAGTGAAACATTAGAATTACATAAACCCAAACAATTGAACATAGGTCCAAGTCTCTGAATATTTGATGCATTTAAAACCAATTAAGATATGGGAAAATATGGAGTTTTGGACGTAATGAATCCTGAAGAATCTGGAAGATGGATTTCTAGACTTCTGGGGTTCAAATGCCCATGTTTTACCTACTAACATGTACAAGAGTTGGGTTAGTTTTGATACCAAAAAAAATATTTTTCTATCTTGCCTTAAGTAATTATTTAACACACAAAATATAAACTTCATAAAGTTGATAAACTTAACAACTTACAAAATTATTTGGAAGAAAATACACTTATAGGAAACTTGAATTTCTTGTGGAAGGTCTCATTGATAGAGGGTTACATCTACAAAAACAAATATGATAATGAGACTTTAAAAACAATAAATTATTAAATTAAGAGGGCAGAAAAGTTAACATATAGATTGCATACCTAGCACTTGTCCCAACTCCACCTTCAGAAACATCAAATATCTTACCTTTTCTATTTTTCTCTATTGTTCTTATCACTATACTAAGCTCAATTGTTTCTGGAAGGTGTTTTTTCTTCTTAAATCCATCTATTTTATGCCTATAAAATGCTTGACCCATTTGCACAAGAACATCTGAATGATTGAAACCCCCTCCTTTCTGTGTGCATCTATGGTAAATGGTATGAGCTAGCTTATGTGATTTCTCCATACCCTGTGTACCCCAAATGGACAAGCTTCCATATTTTCTTTCAAAACATGGTCCATGTGAAAATAATTGATTCTACAAACATTGGCATCAATCTATCTTAGAGTACCAAAAACATGTATGAAATGAAGTTAATTTACAATAAATTATATATAGTAAAGAAACATACAAAGGAAAGTACTAGTGGGATGAAAATTAATATGCATACCATATAATGTGTGATATGATTGTCTCCCCGGGCTTCTATCATTTCTCTTATGAAGTCTGTAATAGCTTCTTGAAAGGTTATTGCATCACCTTCCATGAATTTTTCCTTATCCATCAGTAGAAAGAAAGATGAAAGTGACCTCCAAGCACATTTCTTCTTTCTAGTTGATTCACGCCCTTCACTAGTGCAATCATCTTTTGTATCAATTAAGTCTTCATACAATCCCCAACATCCATGTCCACATTTGTTTTCAACAAAATGACGTTCTTTGACACCTGACATTGATGGCTTTGCTAGAATATTTCCTCGTGTACTTGACCTCTTATTATCTTTTTCAATTTGAACATGTCCACCATGCAAACCTACTTTTGAAAGAATGTGTTCAATTTCCTCAATTGACTTTTTACTTTCGGCCTATGGGTTTTTGTTCCATGCAAACAAAATAGATAAATACGCCATCTTATCAACAATTATCACAAATGCATGCAAAGTGCACATGTGCACCCTAATCAATGGTATAGGAAGCACCGCATCTAGATTTGGATCAAGTTGATCATGGTTGAGAGGAAGGTTTTGATGACAGCTCAAAATACCACCATTCCAACTTCGATCTTTTTGTTTTTTCTTCATGCAATATAAGCAACTATGCATTGCATTTGCACCATGAAAAATGTTGTACATACAATTGAGAGTTTTTAAATCAGCGGTAAGGTGTCATTCCACAAAATATGAACCATATCCTTCCACGTATAATTTTTCCCCTACATCATGTGAATACATAATTGATGGTAAAGATGCTTTGCTGAAAAAAAAAATTCAATGAGTCATGGGACTCCTTGTTGACACAAAAAAATCCCAACCAAGAAAGGTGATCTTCAGATTGAACTTGAAAATATTTATCACTTGTCTTATCAAAGTTTCGATCTAATGCACGATTCATTAATGTGATTGAAACTCTTTCATATTTTTCATTGTTGATTAACTCCATCTCATCCAATTTTAGGACAACAATCAATTTCCCACATGCCTCCTCAATAGAGATGTCATAATACCTCACCATAAGCTGTAATAACCACTCTAGGTCATACCACAAGTTATTTTTTCTCATTAATGGAATAATTTCACTTGATACTTTATTTTTATTCTTACTTGCGACTTCATGCACTACTTCTAATTGATATGCATCTCCCAAATAATCAACATTTTTTTTGTTTCGTAGTCCACACTCTTTTTGCACATGAAAAGGGTGAGGAACCAAAATCTTCTTAATTCCGACATTCAACATTCCCTCTCTCAAAACTTTAAAAAGACTTGCATATGATTCCATGTTGATCCCTCTATCATCAGAAACTCCTTGAACATCCTTTACATCAATTGTTAAGTTTGCAATGAATTGGTTAACTACTTCTTTCCTCAAAGAATCAAATTTTGGTTGTTTGAGCATTGATTTAATGTCACTTTTCTTCAACACAGTTTTGCACAAATCCACAATATCAGTACAACTTGGATCTAATATGGACTTCACCCCAAACACCCTTTTCTTATAGGCACCTCCCCTATTTACCATACACGATAATGGTTTCAACTCTTTTTATCTATTCCTCAACCCCACTAGAGTTTCCTTTAAAGAAGAGAGTCTCTTTTGGAGACGATAGATATCATTTTTCAACATTTCAATTTCTTTTGTTGAGCTGGATTTCACTTGAGGCAGTTCATCCACATGTCTTTGATTCAACATTTCTATTATTTGGTTCAATATTATGATTTCATGATACTGAACCATATTTGAGTGATGGAGATGCTTTAATTTGACACTAAGATCTTGGATTTTTTGTTCAAGGGAAATCCAGTTACCATCCAAATTTTTACAGTATCCTAGAAGACCATGGTTTCCATGGCATACAAACCAGCATTGTCCTATTATTGTTTTGAAATCGGGATGATATTTGGACACAGGGTCAACTGGATAAAGTTCTCCTTTCACCCAAAGATCTAAATTTTTAGCTCTAGATTCCCTTAATGCACTATAGTCAATGTTAGGAACCAATTTATGATTTTGTTTATGGATCGATGCCATATCCTAACTTAAATTTATGTAGGTAACAGGGTGATAGTTTCTTACACCATTTGGATCTATTGAAGAGTCATGTAAACAACCAATATTATCAAAATCAAAACATACTAGAAAATCCCACAATGAGAAAATCAACTTCCAGAAGAAATAATTTTGGAGATCTTCTAAGGAAAAGACAAGTTTTCAAATATTGAGGCATACCTCAAAGCTATCAGGCATCTTGTAGAATATTGTAAGTTCATATAAGCTTGTATGTTTGCATCTAAAGACAATATAGATTAAAAATCGATGATTAGAATATAAGAAACCAATCTTATAACAATAGAGAATCTAAATGAATAAATGACATGTATACCACTTGGGTTTATTCTCCCTCTAATATGAGCATTTTCTAATTAGTTAGACATATTTATTCACAACAATCAATAGACTTCTAAGATTTTGTCATTAGAACAAAAATATAATCACCAACAAAAGTAATAGATGGATTTTTCAATGAAGCATAGAGTATGAAAGGTTCCCTTTCACATTTGTCTTCTACATTGTGAACCCAATCTCTTCATCTCCTTACACCTACTTGAGAAATATCTAAAGTATCTCACTGCAGTTTTTGTGAAATCCAACACTAAAACTGCCATTTTTTGCAAATTTAGGGGATATCCAAAAAAGGAATATAGTTGTTTATTGTAGAAAAATAGCTCGGTGCGTTGAATTTAAAATTTAATCTTATTAGAATCTGGTAGGGCACCAACTTTTAACACATCTGGTAGGGGATGAACACATCCTTTAATTCTATTAACTGGAATAGGATGTTGACTTGTTTAGTCTCTTATGTTGATATGTTCAGATTGGATTACAACCTTTAGCTATGGGGACAATGGAAACTTTCACAATGCCTCATAGGTCATTGGACACACTTGTTCTTGAACCGGCTAACAAGAAGGGATCTCTAAAAAATAATGGACTAGTCGGTACTCAGAACCCATCTAATGTTAAATCTGGCCGAAATAAGAAAATCAAAGAAGCTCCATTGGCATCACTAAAATGTGGTGCTGAAAATCTTTCCATTTCCAAAAGACCCCAAAAACCAACTGAAGCACTGCCTATTCAAGACAGGCCTGCAAGTTATAAATTGTTTGGGCAACAACTATTTTCCTCATAAGATACTTGTACCTCACCTGAAATGGTAAGACTACATGCAAACATATTTATCTATTTATTTAACACAACTTTTATTTCTCTTGACTGAAATGTGATGCTAATTGTTGTATTCTCTTGTGTTGATATGTTCAGACTGGACTACAACATTCAACTATGAGGATGATGCCACCTTTAATGGTTCCTCAGGGTTTATTGGTCACACCTATCATCAATCTATCCATCAAAAAGAGGCAAAATAATGGGCTAGTCAGTGCCCAGAAGCCATCTAAAGTTAAAGACAACCAAAGGAAGAAAACCAAAGACAACCCACAAAAGCCCATCTCACTTATAGAGGAAATGGTTGTGGGAAGTTTTTGGAATCCAAGTGTCTAGAAGAACGCCTAGAGAAGGACCAGCAAGAAAACTCATTACCATGTTCTCTAAGCTGGAAACAACTTCAGTTATGATGAATTGAAGCCTCTGATCAACAATCTGTACTATACATTTGCAAGATGCACAAACGCGGTATCTTTGGCTCAACCAATGTATTATGCAGATCTTGCAGTGCATCGAGGGAGAATTTACCTTCAGATATTAGCATTTACAGCCTCTGAGACATCATCTGCTTCTTTCTCATCGTTGTCCTTGTCTCATCTGAATTTTCCTAAACTTAACGATGGAGTCAAGAACGCCATGTTATTTTGTTGATTAAGGTTTTGGCATTTCACTAAAAATGATTTATTGGAAATGGGTCTCTGCATGCCAAGGATGGCTCGAAAATGGCTATTTTTATTGGTATTTGCTAAAAATAGATGGGAAATCTCCTCTTGTTGTTGGAGCAGAAAATGCATTGTGTTATCCTCATTCGCCAAACTCATTGAAAGTTTTTGTTTTGAGAGTTGAAAGGATGTTCCAATAACATTCTCAATATAGGTTGGGCATGATGTTGCATTTCATATTACTCGGGATCCTTTTGATGGGGTTCCTGCAAACCCTATGGAGATAACATGGATAGCAGAGAAGAAAGGCACTTGACCAAGTCTTCTATCGTTCATATTATAAAAAGAAGGTTGATTCATATATGGTATCTAGTATTGAGAAAGAGTTTCCTTTTTTGGTTGTTTCAAGCCTACAATAGGTTCTGTTTCCTCGACAGGAAGATCAATTAATAAAATTAAAGGAAATGAATATTTCCAAGGGATTCTATGTTACTTCTATGGCTTCTGTGGGAAGTAAATGGAGTATTGTTATGTCCCTAAATGCATGGTTTAAAAATCAGGTTGAGAAGACGTTAAGTGCACTAGATGAAGATTCAGGATGCCCATGTGAATTCTAATACATTCCATTTGTTAGTTCATATGGGACTGAAAGAAGACAAAAATGAAACTTGTGGGCATACAGAGATGAGAGTTTTCTTAACAGAAGTTCAGGAAGTTTCCCAACTGTTATGAAGTTAGATCCTAAGAACAAGAGAATAAGCACGTTCCATTTTGCAAAACATGTTGAGTGTATTGTATAAATGGCATCCACTGATGAATGCTATGAGGTCGCAACCTAGTTTGTTGAAGATTGGGTTAGGGTATCCTCTGAAATATGGGTGAAGAAGAATCAAATATGATAGTATCATCTACAACGGGTTTTATGAGGGCATTCAAGCATGACAACTTCATCATGCTAGCAATAAACTGTATTCTCTTCTACAAATGCTTTTTGCAGTGATGGAAGTTTGGGCAGTTTAAAGTCAAAAGCAAGGATTTGATGACAAATTGAATATTTTTAGGCAGCCTTAGAGATTTTAGAGACAAGTGGTAGAGGATAAAACCAGGTTCGAATTCTTCTTTTCCAGAAGTTGAAGATCATTGCAACTTTCAAGTGACAGTCTCAACAATTGATGGGAATTTATGGCATTCATTTTTTAGCAACTAGATCCCAAATTTCCAGGCATGAAATCAACAGGCAGATCCAGATTTCAAGGAGTGGTCATCAGTGATCGAGTATGAATAGAAAATGGATTACATGTGGTAGTTATTTCCAACTAATTTCAAAATTCGAGAATGCTTTTCAGCTTGTTCCATATTTATTGCTTTTATTTTTAGTATGTAGAATGAAATTTGTTTCCTAGAACTTAGAGATAGTTATCCACCTATTGTTATATATTTTTTAAATTTTAATAGGAAACGGGAGCAGTCTCTCTAGACTGTAGTTTTGAGAAATAGAGAGGACAGACCCGAGAGGTCTTTTGTAAAAGTTTCATGAAATACCAATGAAGCAGCAAGGTGATTGAAGTCTCTTTCTAAAAGACTTGTACTACTTTCTATGCAAAGATCTGGACAGTCTAATTTTGTCCTTGTTTAGTATGTAGATTTTCTACACTTAGTTCACAGTCTTGTTCATTCATGAATGCATTGTAATTGCTATATGGTATATGGAAAATACTTGGTATGCTGAGAATACTCTCTTAAGTGTTTTATGAGAGTGTTTACCATTACTGTATTCATTTTGTGTTTAGTCAATTTGGAAAGGGATTTTCTAAGTTGGGTTAGTTCTTCAGTTGAAAGTGTCATCCCAAGGCCCATCTTGTCTGAAAGATGAAACAATCAACCCTTCTCTATATCTTCCATTCACAACCTCATCTTTGAAACAATTAAAAAATTGCTAGCCAATGATTCTATTGTCTCCATTTTCTACCCATAGACTGTTACTTCGGGGTTATAGTTTTGTATGGAGTCCATGCCCAATGGATTCACTGCCTTCTTGATCAACTTTACCACTCTCTTAGTCTCTTAAAAATCAAGTAACCTAAATCAAATCCTATCATTTTAATATGTTCTAGGCTTGCCCTTGAAGCAGTCCAAGAGAAACTTCTAGCTCTAACACATTGGACACCCCAGTTCTGTCTATAAACCAAACAACATTAAGGATATTAGTGGGAATGGTTGGCAATACTTACAAACAAGCAYMTGTTGTTTGAGCTTGGTTCAATAATTCATCCCATACTACATCTACATTAGGCTTTATTTTATAGTAGTTTTCATGGTACTTAAACATTTTCTAACTCGTAGCACTCTACCAGGGATAAGTTGGCTTGRTTTCCAATTCAATTCCCCTAATATTGCCATAKAAATCATTTAAATGATCATTCCCTTTGAATGCATCCTTCACGTCTCCTTCCTATACTATTCTTTCCAAAAACCCATAATTGTATAAAGGAAAACTARTGTTCTCTTGTTTGATGCTGACGATGTTGGAACTGCCAAAATTATTTACTCATGGAAGAGGAATGTCAAGTCAACATTTTTTCTGACTCAAAAAACTTATTGTCTTTCCTTCATTCTTGTCACAATTTCTACAAAATAGAGATGAAGTACAAATTACACCAAACAAGAAAATAGATATGACACTTGTCTCAAAGCTTCTCTCCTCAAAACAATGTCCATTAAAATCTGAATGAAATGTATCTAGAAACAAACATCAATTAGAGTTGTAAAGGATATATAGGGGTTACCCAAGATTACCATGGAAGCTTTACCTAGGATTTTCTTGACAAGGGATCTTCGAACCAGTAACTACCTTTAGTGTTCTATTTGTAATTTTGTATAGGCCTATAAAATATTTACTCACTAGGTCAGGGTTCTTCTATTCTTTTGAGCTTACAAGGATTACCATTTGTGTTTTTAAAACACTAATAGACCCATTTGCCTCCACTTGATAGGTCATTGATCGTTGGTACATTCTCTTCCTATTCGAATGATATTGCTTCCAACCATCGACTAGAAATGGATCCCATTTGCGTCCCCTCACAAGAAGTCTTTTTTCCTCTTAACAATACCAATGGTAGTCCACCATGCATGCAAACTTCAAATGAATCCTTTAAAATTTAAATTGACCATTAGAAGCACCAAATATCAATCAGGTTGCAACACAGTTGATTAAATTTCATGGAAGCTATCAAAAAAAGAATAGAAATGACCATTTAAATGTGGTTTAGCATTTTTCCATGCTAATCTAACTATGTCATAGACCTATAGGAAATATTGTGCAGAGTAGCTTTTAGAGTAGTTGGCTTCTCCAAAATAGAAGTAAAGGGATCTAATAATTCTAGAAGTTTGTAAATTGTAGGTGGATAAATGAAGGAATTAATATCATCCACAAAATTCTTTTCTTACTCCATTTGATCAAGATGATTGGCTTAGCGAATCAAATGGATGTTCTCATTCTAGGAAGATAGCATACTCAATTTGCACATCTAATCAATGATATCAATAAACCATCTTATTTATACATCAGATGCTTTCAACTGCTCTTGTAAAAACAATAATGTTTTCTTCTTAAGGATACTTTTGGCATCAATGGACACCCCAGTTCTATCAATAATCTCAACAACTTTAAGGACATTAGTTGGAATGGTTGGATACTTCCAAACGAGCACCTTCTATTTGAGCTTGGTTCAACACTTCATCCCATACTTCATTTACATTAGCCTTTTATTTTATAGTAGTTTTCATGGTACTTTAACATGTTCTAACTCGTAGCACTCTGCCAGGGAGAAGTCAGCTTGCTTTCCAACTCAGTTCCCCTAAGCTTGCCACAAAAATCATTTAAATGATCATGCCTTGTGAATGCAGCCTTCACATTTCTTGCATGATGTAACTACCAAAAATATTTACTCATGGAAGAGGAATGTCAAATGAACATTTTTTTTTAGAGAACTGAGGTGTACATTCTAATTCATCGAATTTTTTTTTTCTGATTCAGAACTGAGGTGTCCAGTAATGTGTTCTTCTTAAGGATACTTTTGGCTAATCTAAATTTGTACATGAAAACACACACAGTCTTACAAACAATACACCATACCACCATGGCTTCTTGGCTTTCTTACTGGTTATACAAAACATCCTCAAATCCTAAGTAGTTTCCCCCACCATCACCTAAAAATGAATTGTAATTTGCAAGTTGGATATAATTTTCCAAAGCAACAAAATAAATAGTGAAAGAACAATAAAAAGAATACCTATCAGAAGAAACACACCATATGTTTGAGAAAGCTATCAATCGGACCAAATAATTTTATACATTACAACCCACTGATTTGAAACCGACCAAAAACTGCTCACTTTCTGAGTTTAAACTGGCCAAAAACTACTCGTTTCCAGCTGAGCACTGAATTGAATGACCACCATGGAATGAAATGGGGTTCAAATGAAAGGTTAAATAAAAGTAAAAAATAATTTAAACCCACAAAAAATTGATCATTTACCTCCAAAATCTGAAATTTGAGGGTTTCCATTTCAATCGCATTCGTGCCAATTTTTGTCATCAATTGTCGAGGAACCAGATTTGGATGGAAATTTAGAGAGATCATGTCGAAACCATGAAATTTGGATGGAGTTTTGGAGATATCCATTAGAACTCATGGATGTTTTAAGAGATTCAGGGCCATCAATCCACGCTCAGATTAATTCGAAAAATAAATGCCACGTTCGGCTGAATTCGAAAAATAAATGCATGATAAATTGAAAACATGACTAAAGGGTTTCCAATGCAAATCCATCCACGCTCGGTTTTTCCAATTATGGCCGATAAGAGAAAGGTCAACAGTGGTGGATGAAGAGCACGAATTTGTGTGAACAGTGGTGGATGAAGAGCGCGAATTTTTGTGAACAGTGGCAGATGAAGCAGGGTTGAGAGGATCCCTCGTCGTAGGTTGTAACTTCCCCTACATCTCTCGATTAGTCTATGCATCTACGGATGCACCTACAACATGTACTAAAACATCCAACAACTGGTTGGTTTAATGCCATTTAATGAAATTCTTCCTCATAAATATTGATTCAATTTTTAATATAAAATATATATTGAGTGTTTACTAACATATCCAACAACACATCAAACCATTTAATGCCATTTAATTCATCTTCAAAAATATTCATTTAATATAAAATAGATATTCAGGGCAGGGCAACTTTGATAAAAGTGAAATAATTATGGGCAGCTTTGATAAAAGTAAAATATAGAATTAATATATTAAAAAAATGTCTACATGGCATTATTTCTTAGGAGGACCATTTTGAGTTGAAATTTCCTATAATGCTATGTTTATCTCAATAAACATCGAGGGA
>SNQJ01S0051821.1:0-13216 GCA_010110895.2 Picea sitchensis
AAACACTTGCAAATAATCAAGTCTTCAAAAACCTATGCTCTGATACCAACTTGATCTAAAAATGAAGAAGACTTGTATTCTTGAAAATATTTGCAAGTAAAATTTATGTGTTAAAATGAAAATGGATCAAATTTGCAACACAACTTAATAGGATTTACTCATTCAAGATGCATATAAACAGCATCAAAATCAGTGAACAGAAAACACATAACATAGCAAATGATAAAGGAGTTCACCCCTCTCTTGGGCTACATCTCTTGGTCCAGCTTCCAATGGATCATTTGTATTATTTACTCAAAGTGCTCAAAAATGTGCTTTGTAATGCTCAAAATTCCAAATAGACTTCTCCAATGGCTTCAGAACGTCCAAAAACCCCTAGCTGGGCTTTTTCGACACCTCGTTTGGCCAAAAATTGAAGAAAATAGGCTTCCTAGAAGTCCCCTCTTCAAGCTTGTTGTCTCTGCATCTACAAAATGCACCCTTGTTGGCTCAACCTAGCCCACACACATTTTAAAGTGTAAAAACTTGGCATCGGACACAACCGCACAACCGGTACAAATTGTAGAACAGTTATGCACCGGCCTTTAACTACCAAGGCTCGTGGGTCACCACATGACCGCACAATATACACAACAGGGCTAAAGTTTCAAACCATATGCAAAAC
Organism: Picea sitchensis; assembly: GCA_010110895.2. Taxonomy (NCBI): domain Eukaryota; kingdom Viridiplantae; phylum Streptophyta; class Pinopsida; order Pinales; family Pinaceae; genus Picea; species Picea sitchensis. The sequence continues at coordinate 665 of SNQJ01S0051821.1, forward strand.
CATAAGGTTAAAACTGTGTGCATACATGTTGGTCACATGTTATATCAAACCGTGCACATTTCAAATGGTTACAACATATATTACAGTGGGTCTAACCACCCGTAGCACTGGCTGTATGCAATACAATATATAACCATGAGTCGGGGCTTAGCCCCGACCCAGTTCACGCCCTAATACACATTTTTGAAAATTTAAATATATTACAATGCATGTATATGTTAAGTAACATGTGTAGGTGTGCCGGTTGGGCAACCTTTCCCAAGGCTTTACCCTGCCCGGAGGTCACGGGGTCGACTCCTGCAAAGTGCAAAGATTTTAATCCAATAAATAGGTGACACGTGGCAGCCATTGATTGGGCCATGTGTCTCCATCCCATTCGCTGTCAACAAGCCATGTCACATGCCAACTGTCCCAATAAATTCCTGCCACATCAGCATATGGCCTGCCATGTCAACGTCCGTACGGACTGTACGGACTGTACAGTCAGCATCGCTTTTTTTTGTCTGTTTGTAAATTTGAACAGAACGTGATATCTCTCGCTCCTAACATCCATTTGAACCCAAATGAGTTGCGTTGGGTTCGTAATGATGAGGCCTATGCTCTCATTCGATTTGAAGCAATTTTGAACACTTTGAATTTTTGAGCAAAATTTGATCCCCTGGATCATCTCTACATTGGTGAATATTATATTTACTGCGGTAAATTTGATCTACAATAAATTTGTTCATGACTATTCAAACCTTATTTTAACCCTAGATAGTCTATAGAATCAACATAAAAACGTAGAGAAGGGAGAGAAGCCAAACTTCAAAGTGAATCAGTAGCAATGCTTTGAAGTGAGTTAGTAGAAATACTTGATAATAGATTTAGATCCTTCGAAGATAATATTCAAAGACATATAGACAATAAAATATGAAGACTTGAGACTCAACTATAGAAAATGGAGGCTAGATTACAATAAATAGAAAAAAGAAACCAAGAAATAAAACAATAAAGGAAAGAAGAAGAGGTGGAAGAAAATAACAGTCCTAGGGACAATATTAAAGAGCTAGAAGACAATCTAATTAAGAATTTATCCCTAAATAGCGTTGAACACAAATTAGACATCAAACTTATCAAAGAGGAAATGAATAAGCTCATAGAGTTAGATCATGAACGTAACAAAAGATCCTTGAACCTCATAATTTTTGGTATAAAAGAATAGAAATATGAGGACACATTATCAATAGTCAAGGAGGAAATAAAAAACAAATAAAAAATTGAAACAATTGTCTTTATAGAAGAAAAAAGGTTGGGAAAAATAATTGAACATAAAGATAGGTTCATTCAGGTTATGGTAAGCTCTAATTCCCATAAATATGACATACTTAGTATAACTCTGAGCTTAAAACGGTCTAGAATATTTATAAATGAAGACATCAATCCAAAAGATCAAGTTAAATTAAGGAAGGAGGTTCAAAAGATAAAGGAAACGAAAAAGTAAGGAAAATGGGCATTAATTAGGAACCTAAAAACTATTATTAGGGATAGAGACCAAAAGGATAACAATAAGTAGCCATTTGAGACACGTCAAGGAACTATTGGGGCTTTCCCTAAAACAAAGGGCCTATATTAGGTTCGATCCCAAGTGAAATCAATATTATATTTTTTGTTGAAACTTGGGAGCATGAAGAATCTAAGGTCCCTAACATAGATGGATTTATATCATGGTGAAAATGGAATAAGAAATCCTCCCATGGAGTGTAGATTTTAACCTTGTACAATGTTTACTACAAACAAATTTTTAGTAAAAGAACATAAAAGATACAATGGAAAATACAAACATTACATAGAGATTTTTCCCCTAGAAACCCATACCAGGAAAACCAACATATTCTATATTAATTCATCATGATACATTGTTTACAATACAATATACATATAGGATACAGTGGCATCCAAAACCGTAACCCAATGACCTGGATTAGTCAACAACCCTAATTCCTTAACCGGAAATAGAAATCCATCAACAAAAAACCATGTGCCGATAAACCACCTAAATATGTGACACCAGGGATGATTTTAGGGGCTAAATTTCGCTCATGGGTTAATTTTCTATGGTTTTTCCCAAAAAACAATTCGCTAGATTCAAAAAATGATTCGGCCAAATACTATAGGATAAAATCATTTTACCTTAAAAACCACCAAACTTTTATACAAATTATATAAAATAATTAGAAATTTGAATATTTTTACAAAAATATCTCCAAACTTTTATAGTTGTCATATGAAGGATTAGTAAGATTCTCCAAGGTTTCTACATTTTAAATTAAATTTCCATTCTTAAAATCATCCCTGTGTGACATGTTTCCTGAGGCTAAGAAATATGTGACTACTCGTGCAAAGAATATAACACATACCCATCATTATCCCACTTGTTATTTTCTTTGCATATAAGGGGTTACAGGGTTACATAGTCAACAATCCAAGGCAGTAATGTCCATGGATCCTCTACACCAAGAGAAATTCTCAGTGCTCACAATTTTTTTTAATGAATCTGCAACATTCTTCAAAGTGTCCACCTTCATCAGCAAAACTTTACTTTCTTCAATCATGTCTCTCACAAAGTGATATTGAATATCAATATGCTTTGTCTTTGAATGATAAGTCAGGTTCTTCTCTAGAAAAATTGCACTCTGACTGTCACAATCTATCCTTACAACTTGATGTACCAACCCAATACCTGGACATAATCTTTGTTACCATATTGTTTCCTTACTTGCATGAGTGGTTGCGATGTATTCAACTTCTGTAGTTGAAAGTGCCACTACAACCTGTCTTTTTCTCATCTAACTTATTGCTCCTCCAAACAGGTTAAACACATAACCACTTGTAGATCTCCTACGATCCAAATATCCAGCCCAGTCTGCATCCACAAATCCATGTATATCCACCACTCTGTCCAATCCCAGTCTTCCTTTGTAGCACAATCCATAGCGAGCAGTGCCACACAAATACCTGAAAACCCTTTTTATTGTTGTCCAATGCTCCTTCTCTGGTTTTGACATACACCTGCTCAAAACTCCCACTGCATGTGAAATGTTCGATCTAGTACAGAACATTGCATACATCAAAATGCCAACTGCACTCGCATATGGAACATGATACATGTCCTCCTCCTCTTCCTGTGTCTTGGGACACCGATCCACATATAACTTTACCCCAAAAGGAATAGGAACCTTGATCGATTTACATTCCTGCATATTAAACCTTTGTAATATTGCCTCGACATATTTTCTCTGATTTAACCAGAGTTTCCTCTTTTTCCGATCTCTTTTAATTTCCATGCCCAAAATGAAATTTGAAGCACCGAGATACTTCATGTCAAATTTAGAAGACAACTAAGTTTTCACACCCTGGATAATCTCCTTGTTGTTTCCTATCAGCAACATGTCATCCACATAGAAGACCAAATAAATCAAATGATCACCAATTAATTTAAAATACACACAATGATCTTGTTTGCTTCTTGTAAAGCCAAGTCCTAGCATATAAGTATCAATTTTTTTATACCACATCCTTGGTGATTATTTTAAACCATACAGGGAGTTTTTCAGCTTGCATACCAGCTCCTTCTTTCCCTTCACATCATAACCTTCTGGTTGCTTCATATAGATTTATTCTTCTAGATCCCAATGTAGGAATGTTGTCTTCACATCCATATGTTCTACTTCAAAATCAAATGCAGCAGCAACAAATAATAGAAATCTTATAGAGGTTAACTTGGAAACAAGAGAAGCAATCTCACCAAAATCAATTCCCTCAACCTGGGAATAACCCTTTGCTACTAACCGAGCTTTGTATTTTTCCACTTTTCCTTCTGCATTCAGCTTATTTTTAAATACCCATTTGCTGCCAATGGGATTTCTTCTAGTCAGAAACTACACTATATCCCAAGCCTCATTCTTATCCAAAGATTTCATTTCTTTGTCCATGGCCCTTTTTCAGAGATTTCCATCCTCTAAATCCATTGCCTCCCTGATAGTTCTAGGATCATCATCAGTAATAGACAAAGCAAAATTTGAACGAAAATCAGATGGAGTATACCTTTCTAGTAGCTTTCTTTCTCAAATCGATATCCTCAATATTGGAGTATGAGGATCTTCTTCTCCTTTTTATTCTTGTTCTTTTGTAGAGTCTGATTCATCATCCTTTAAATCAAACTATATTTTCTCTGGTTCTTCCTTACTTGGTAGGACTTCCTGTTTAACAACATCCTTCATTTCACTAAATACCACATCTTGGTTATACACTACCTTGTTAGTTTTTGGGTTCCAAAGCTTATAACCTTTGAGACCATATTTATATCCAATAAAGATACACTTTTCATGATTCTTATCTAGCTTACTCATGTTTTCCTTTGGAACATGAACATATGCATCACAGCCAAATACCTTGAGATGTGTGAGAGAAGGTTCCTTACCATTCCATACCTCTTGTGGAGTCTTTTTGATCTAGGTGGATATCGATGGCTACCCACCTTTCCCAACTAGCTTAAAACAGTTTTTTGGCAATTTTGGCAATTACTATTTTTAGCAGTTTTTACTTTCGGGGCCATTTTGAGAGCCTAAATGAAGGTTTTTTGGGATTGAGATTCTCAATAATAGCCAAAGGCATGATTGAGGCCCCAAAATGAATCTAATCGATGATACCTTTCCAATGGGCTATCATATGCCTACAATGGAGATCATATGCAAAAGTTACGACCCTGGGAAGTTAATGTACTAACTTACCCAAAGGGGGCCCACATGACTTTTGGCGCTTCATCTCCTAGGGTTAGGTTTTTGGATGTCTAGGGTTTTTGGAATTCTTGTTTATTGTAAAAAGGCCTTCAGATCCTCACTATAATGATCTTCTTGTGAATGAGCGCAGTCATCACATCTCTTCTCAGAGATAAGCCGCCACCATTCCAGCAAGCTTGTTTCTATTGCATTTTATAGTTTCATCTTATTTCATTATTGAATAGAAAACCAGTTTTACTGTATCTCTATTATTTTGTGTTAAATACCTATTAATAATCTATATTCATTTTTTTCTTCTCATAAAATCTGGATCAGTGGTATGAGAGAAGTCTGCTCCTTGTCATCTTAATGCATGTCCCCAATGAGGTTGGAGTACAAAGAGTTGGGTCTTGAGCTTATTTCTCTTGAGGACAAAAGATCTCGCACACCCAAGTGACCTCTCATGGTAGGAGAAAATAAATATGGCAGCATAGGAGATCCTTTCAAACTTTTGATTGAGGAAGCCCTCACGCAATAGAGGAAAGAGATGATGGATAGTTTCACAAAAATCCTTCGACAGCTACCAACAGGAGATGCATCTTCTTCGAGTGGAGGCACCTCCCCCTTCAAGTTACAAATAAACTTTGATATTCCTATATTTGAAGGTCAGATAGACGCAGATGTTGTAGAAAAGTGGTTGAATCTACTAGAAGGGTATTTTTCTGTCCATAACTTTTAGAATAGAGAAAAGATTACTTTTGCACTCCTCAAAGCCGTTCCCCATGTCAAAGATTGGTGGGAAACTTTCTGTGAGAAAAAGGAAATAGAGGAACCCTCATTATTTGCATTCACGACCACCTGGGAATCCTTCAGGGATGTTATTAAGGAACAATACTACTCTGTCAGAAGTTATGACGACCTGTATACCAAATGGACTACATTGTGGCAAGAAAGAGACCAAGCAGTGTAAGATTTTACAAATACCTTCCATACCTTGCGCACTAAGTTGGGTGTCAAATATTCGGAGCGACATCTAGTGCTCAAGTATTGTGGTGCTCTACACCGATACATCCAGACTGAAATGGAATTTCTACACATCTCATCCTTGGATGCGGCCTACAAATATGCTGTCAAAATCGAGCAGAATATCAAACAAAAGACGTGGAAATTTGTGTCGGGGAACCCCTCACAAAAAAAGATAGTAAAGGGCAGCACCAACCGACAGAACAAAGGAAAGAGAAGAGATGGACAGTATCAGGACAACCAATCCAAGACACAAGCAAAGAAGGACACCGGAAATAGAAAGAAAGATACCGAGAAGTGGTGCGACTTCCATAAGAGCCCTTGGCATAACACTGTTGATTGCTGCTCAAAGCAGTCACTGGTGGACGAAGTGAAAGCCTATGAATCAGATGCGGATTCTAACTCTGAGCCAAAACGAGAAAGGGAAAGATGGATCATTGACACAGAACCCAATGCCACTGTTTCTACCACCAAGCTCCAGCCTAGTGAACCAAATGAGCCAGAAGAAGGAGAGCACCTCTTCCACTCACAAATGTGGGAAAAAGGAACCCTGCTACACTTCATCATTGATAGCGGTAGCTAGAAGAACCTCATCTCAGTAGAGGTCGTCAAGTGGTTGGCCCTGTCGACAATGTCGCACCCACAACCCTACACCATTGGATGGATCCACCAAGGAAGTGATCTCCGCGTCAGCCAACAATGTCGACTGTCATACGGCATCAAGCCCTTCAAAGACGAGGTATTGTGTGATGTTGCTCTTCTCAAAGTTTGTGATGTTATTTTGGGCCAACCTTATTTATGGAAACGTCATGTTGTATATGACTCTAGGCCTCGTAGTTTTATTATTACTTTGAACAAGAAATTGTACAGGATACCCGAGGCAGTCCCACCTAGTTCTATTTCCTTGATCTCTGCTAAGCAATGTAGGAAGGTCATCTCTCAGATGGGGAAGTTTTTCTTCTTCATGATTCTCTCTCAGAATAAGCGAAAGATCACAACCACATCTAGGTTCTCTACCACCGACCTATCCACACAGCAGAAGCAAGTAGATAAGGTCATGGAAGAATACTCAGATATCTTCTCCTCACCTACCAGGGTACCTTTACACTGCTAGGTCAGGCACCCAATCGATCTGACCCCTTGGTGCACTGCTTCCCAATGGGCTAGTATAATGTCAATCTCTGTTAGAGAATGACAAGATCAAGTGACAGATCCAAGAGTTTCTCCACAAGGGGCACATCCATTCTAGCTCATCACCTTGTGGGAGCCCAATCGTGTTGGTATAGAAGAAATATGGAACCTTGCGACTTTGCATTGATTACCGAGCTCTGAATAAAATCACGGTCTGAAACCGGTGCCTGATTCCCCGAATCGAAAATCTCCTTGATCAACTCATGGGGGCCAAATATTTCAGCAAGATTGATCTGAAGTCTGGCTACCACCAGGTCCCGATAGAATAGACAGATGTATGGAATACCACCTTCAAATCAAAGGAAGGCCTTTTTGAATGGTTGGTCATGCCCTTTGGTTTGAAAAATGCGCCAACCACTTTTATGAGGTTGATGGATGATATCCTATGACCATTCACTATAGTGGTGTATCTGGATGACATTCTCATTTACAGCAAGACTTGGGTCGAACACTTGCAACATATTCAGCAGGTTCTGCACACCCTGCGACAACACAAGTTATACACCAACTTGGAAGAATGCTCCTTCAACATGGATAGGGTCCATTACCTGGGCTACATTGTTTATCAACATGGTGTACATGTGGATCCAGCCAAGATCCAAGTCATCCATGATTGGCCAGCCCCAACCACACACTGAGCTCCAGAGCTTCTTGGGCCTGGCCATTTTCTATCGTAGGTTCGTGATGGGATTCTCCCATATTGCATGGGAAATCAACCAAATAACCAGGGGTGGTGGTAAGGAAATTTTTTCTTGGGGAGGTCCCAACAACAAGAATTCGATGATTTGAAGCATCACTTGTTCTCATCCCCAGTACTTTCACTCCCCAACCTACACCATACCTTTGAGATCGAGACAAATGCTTCCGACTATGCTATGGGCGCCATTCTCACTCAGCACGGCCACCCCGTGCCCTATCATAGTGAGACACTATCAGATGTTGTCCATAAGTCCCCTACTTACGACAAAGAAATGTACTCCATTGTGCAAGCCTGCCACTAGTGGAGACACTACATTCTTGGGAAGGAGACAGTCATCCACACTGATCATAAGCCACTGTAGTTCATGTAGACACAAGGAGAATTACAGAATGACCGCCATCAAAAGTGGTCCACATACTTGTAGCAATTCCACCTCAACATCAAGTATAAAACAGGAAGCACCAATCGTGTCTTTAATTGCATCAGCAGACCACCAGTCGCGACACTCACCACAGTGATAGACTCTTGCAGCCATGAGACCTCTGGATGGCCTCAACTCTATGAGACAAACCCAAACTTCGCCACTACCTACCAAATGTTGGGGGAAAATGTAGTTGTCGATAATTTTCATCTTCAGGATGGGTTGTTGTGTCGTCTAGGCCATATTTGTGTTCCATCAAGAGAGTGAGAAAATATGATCTAGGAATCCCACTACAGTTAGGTGGCAGGACACTTCGGCATCTAAAAGACAATGGTGATGCTACAAAACATTTCTACTGGTCGAAACATTGATAGGAGGTCAACAAGTATATCAAGTCCTGCACTACCTACATGATTTCCAAACCAAGAACTAAGAAACAGGGCCTATACACCCCTCTTCCTACTCCTAACAAGCCATGAGAATCCATCTCAATGGACTACATATCAGGCCTCCCATCCAACAAGTAGGGAAACAACTATGTTTTTGTGGTTTTTGATCGCTTTTCTAAGATGGAAATTTTGGTTCCCTGCAAGAAGAACATTATAGCAGAGGTCACTACCAAGCTCTTCTTTGAATGAGTCTCGGATCGGGATAGTCAATTTCTCAACACATTCTGGTCAAGCCTCTGGTCACTGCTGGACACCAAGCTCACCAAATCCACAACCTTCCACCCTCAGACAGATGGCCAAACCGAGGTCATAAATTGAATGATTGTTCATATCCTTCGCATGTATAATTCACAACACCCTCACACATGGGATGAGAGCCTTCCCTATGTCTAGCATAGCTATAACTGAGCCCTGCATAGCTCAACTAGCCACAACCCCTTTCAGGTGGGGTTGGGATTCCAACCATTGGGTCCCATAGATGTTGCACATCCCCTTGCGGTCACCTCGATCGACTTATCTCCTGCTCCAACTAAAGATAACAAAGCCACCCAGTTCATTGAGTGGATCTAGCACATCTACCAATAGGTTCAAGATATCCTACATAAGTCCAACGACAAGTACAAACAACGCCATGATCAACATCGGGTGCCACATAAGTTTCAGGTGGAAGACAAAGTTTGGTTGCACTTCTAGAAAGAACACCTTACTAGACCCCATAGGAATATTCGCTCACTGCGTTATGGGTTGTACACCATTAGCAAGGCTATGGGGGATAATGCTTTTCAACTCAACATTCCTCCTTTCCTTCGCTTGAATCCATTGTTCAATGTGGATCTCCTTCTCCCTTATTTCCCACCATTATTGGACACCTCAGAAGTAGCAAAACATCTGACACCAAAAGAGCTCAAACCCGACTACATACAACATGCATCCAATGATCATATTGTGGACACACAGATCAAGGGCACTCGACAACAAAGGATCCATCTTTATTGAGTCGTCAAAGTAGGGCAGCTCCTGCACCAAAGCAAGTGGCTCACCTGGGGCCAAACTCAGCAGAAATTTCCTCATATGATGGGGGACCTCAACGCAATGGAGACCATTTCTTCCTAAGGAGGGAGGATTGATCCAGGTGGATATCGGTGGCCACCCACCTTTCCCAACTGGCTCAAAATAGTTTTCTGGCAATTTTGGCAATTTACTATTTTTAGTAGTTTTTACTTCTGGGGCCATTTTGAGAGTCTAAATGAAGGTTTTTCGGGATATCTCTTCTCACAAATATCCAAATGCATGATCGAGGCCCCAAAATGAATCTCCCTGATGATACCTTTCCAATGGGCTATCATACACCTAAAACGAAGATCGTATGAGAAAGTTACGACCCTGTGAAGTTAATGTACTAACTTACCCAAGTGGGGCCCACATGACTTTTGGCGCTTCATCTCCTAGGGTTAGGTTTTTGGATGTATAGGGTTATTGGCATTCCTTTTTATTGTAAAACGAACTTCAGTTCCTCATTGTAATGATCTTCTTGCGAATGAGCACAGACGTCACATCTCTTCTCAGAGATAAGCCACCACCATTCTAGCAAGCTTGTATCTATTGCATTTTACAGTTTCAGCTTATTTCATTATTGAGTAGAAAACCAGTTTTATTGTATCTCTGTTATTTTTTGTTAAACATCTATTAATAATATTTATTCATTTCGATATGTTCATAAAATCTGGATTAGTGGTATCAGAGCGGTCTGCTCCTTGTCGTCTTAATGCATGTCCCCAATGAGGTCAGAGTACAAAGAGTTGGGTCTCGATCTTATTTATATTGAGGACAAAAGCTCTCACATGCCCAAGTGACCTCTCATGGCAGGAGAAAATAAATATGATGGGATAGTAGATCCTTTCAAACTATTGATTGAGGAAGCCCTCACGCAACATAGGAACGAGATGATGGATAGCTTCATGCAAATCCTTCAGCGACTACCAACAGGTGACGCATCTTCTTCGAGCGAAGGCACTGCCCCCTTCAAGGTACAAATAAACTTTGATATTCCTATATTTGAAGGTAAAATAGACGCAGATGTTGTAGACAAGTGGTTGAATCTACTAGAAGGGTATTTTTCTATCGATAACTTTTTGAATAGAGAAAAGATTACTTTTGTTCTCCTAAAAGTCGTTCCCCATGTCAAAGATTGGTGAGAAACTTTCTGTGAGAAAAAGGAAACAGAGCAACCCTCATTATTTGCAGTCATGGCCACCTGGGAATCCTTCAGGGATTCTATTAAGGAACAATACTACCCTGTCGGAAGTTATGACAACCTATATACCAAATGGACTACACTGCGGCAAGAAAGAGACCAAGCAGTGTCAGATTTCACAAATACCTTCCATACCTTGCGCACCAAGCTGGGTATCAAATATTTGGAGTGACATATGGTGCTCAAGTATCGTGGTGCTCTACACGGATACATCCAGACCGAAATGAAATTTTTTCACATCTCATCCTTGGGTGTGGCCTACCGATATGCCGTCAAAATCGAGCAAAAGATCAAACAAAAGACGTGACAATTTGGGTCGAGGAACCCCTCACAACAGATTCTAGTAAAGGGCGGTACCAACCCACAGAACAAAGGACAAAGAAGAGATGGATAGTATCAGGACAACCAGTCCAAGCTGCAAGCAAAGAAGGACACTGGAAAGAAAAAGAAATATACTGGGAAGTGGTGTGACTTCCATAAGAGCCCTTGGCATAACACTACTGACTATTGCTCAAAGCAGTCGTTGGTGGCCGAAGTCAAAACCTATGAATCAGATGCGAATTCTGACTATGCTCTAGAACTAGAAAGGGGAATATGGATCATTGACGCAGAACCCAATGCCACTATTTCTACCACCAAGCTCCAGTCTGGTGAACCAGATGAGCCAGAAGAAGGAGAGCGCCTCTTCCACTCACAAATGTGGGTAAAAGACACCCCACTGCACTTCATCATTGATAGAGGTATCCAGAAGAACCTCATCTCAGCAGAGGTCATCAAGTAGTTAGCCCTGCTAACAACGCTGCACCCACAACCCTACACCATTGGATGTTTCCACCAAGGAAGTGATCTCCGCATCAGCCAACAATGTCGACTATTGTATAGCATCAAGCCCTTGAAAGATGAGGTATTGTGTGATGTTACTCCTCTCGAAGTTTGTGATGTTCTTTTGGGCCAACCTTATTTATGGAAACGTCATGTTGTATATGAGTTTAGGCCTCGTAGTGTTATTATTACTTTGAACAAGAAATTGTACAGGATACCCGAGGTGGTCCCACCTAGTTCTATTTCCTTGATATCTGCTAAGAAATGCAGGAAGATCATCTCTCAGATGGGAAGTTTGTCTTCTTCGTGATTCTCTCTCAGAATAAGTGAAAGATCATAGCCACATCCAGGGTCTCTGCGGCCGACCTCTTCACACAGCAGAAGCAAGTAGATAAGGTCGTGGAAGAATATTCAGATATCTTCTCCTCACCTACTGGGGTACCTCTACACTGCTAGGTCAAGCACCCCATCGATCTTACCCCCAGTGCACCACTTCCCAATGGGCCAGTTTATTGCCGCTCTTTGTTAGAGAATGAGGAGATCAAGCGATAGATCCAAGAGCTGCTCCACAAGGGGCACATCCATCACATCTCATCACCTTGCGGGAGCCTAATCATGTTGGTACAAAAGAAAGATGGAACATGGTGACTCTGCATTGATTACCGGGCTCTGAATAAAATCATAGTCAGAAACTAGTACCTGATTCCCTGAATCGATGACCTCATTGATCAACTCAAGGGGGCCAAATACTTCAGGAAGATTGATCTGAAGTATGGCTACCACCAGGTCCCCATAGAACGGACAGATGTATGGAAGATGACCTTTAAGTCAAAGGAAGGCCTTTCTGAATGGTTGGTCATGCCCTTTGGTTTCACAAATGCGCCAACCAATTTCATGAGGTTGATGGACGATATCCTACCACCATTCACCAA
>SNQJ01S0051821.1:14219-31152 GCA_010110895.2 Picea sitchensis
CTAGGGTTAGGTTTTTGGATGTCTAGGGTTTTGGGCATTATTGTTTATTATAAAAAGGCTTCAGAGCCTCATTGTAATTATCTTCTTGCGAACGAGGGCAGCCGTCACATCTCTTCTCAGAGATAAGCCACCACCATTATAGCAAGTCTGTTTCCACTGCATTTTACAGTTTCAGTTAATTTCATTATTGAATAGAAAACCAGTTTTACTGTATCTCTGTTATTTTTTGTTACACACCTATTAATAATATGTATTCATTTCATTCTTCTCATAAAATCCGGATCAGTTGTATCAGAGAGGTCTTCTCCTTATCATCTTAATGCATGTCCCCAACAAGGTCGGAGTACAAAGAGTTGGGTCTCGAGCTTGTTTCTCTTGAGGACAAAAGATCTTGCACGCCCAAGCAACCTCTCATGGTAGGATACAATAAAGATGATGGAACATGAAATCCTTTCAAACTGTTGATTGAAGAATCCCTCATGCAATAGAGGAACGAGATGATGGATAGTTTTGCACAAATCCTTCGGCGACTACCAACAGGCGACGCATCTTCTTCGAGCCAATCCGTCGCCCCCTTCAAGGTACAAATAAAATTTAATATTCCTATATTTGAAGGTAAAATAGATGAAGATGCCGTAGATAAGTGGTTGAATCTACTAGAAGGGTATTTTTCTGTCCATAACTTTTCGAATAGAGAAAAGATTACTTTTGGTCTCCTCAAAGTCGTTCCCCATGTCAAAGATTGGTGGGAAACTTTCTGTGAGCAAAAGGAAATAGAGGAACCCTCATTATTTGTAGTCACGGCCACTTGGGAATCCTTTAGGGATGTTATTAAGGAACAATACTACCCTGTCAGAAGTTATGATGACCTGTATACCAAATGGACTACATTGCGGCAAGAAAGAGACCAAGCAATGTCAGATTTCACAAATACCTTCCATACCTTGCGCACCAAGATGGGTATCAAAAATTCGGGGTGACATTTGGTGCTCAAGTATCATGGTGCTCCACACCGATACATCCAAACCGAAATGGAATTTCTAGACATCTCATCCTTGGGTGCGGCCTATCAATGTGTCGTCAAAATCGAGCAGAATCTCAAACAAAAGATGCGGCAATTTGGGCCGGGGAACCCCTCACAACAAAAGCAAGTAAAGGGATGCACCAACCCACAGAAAAAAGCACAGAGTAGAGATGGATACTATCAGGAAATCCAATCCAAGCTGCAAGCAAAGAAGGACATCGGGAAGACAAAGAAATATACCGGGAAGTGGTGTGACTTCCATAAGAGCCCTTGGCATAACACTACTGACTGCCATTCAAAGTAGTCGCTGGTGGTCGAAGTGAAAGACCATGAATCAAATGTGGATTCTGACTCTGAGCCATAACTAGAAAGGGGAAGATAGATCATTGATGCAGAACCCAATGCCACTGTTTCTACAACCAAGCTCCATCCTGGCGAACCAGCTGAGCCAGAAGAAGGAGAGAACCTCTTCCACTCACAAATGTGGGTAAAAGGCACCCTGCTACACTTCATCATTGATAGTGGTAGCCAGAAGAACCTCATCTTAGCAGAGGTCTTCAAGTGGCTATCCTTCCTGACAACGCCGCACCCACAACCCTACACCATTGGATGGCTCCACCAAGGAAGCGATCTCCACATCAGCTAACAATGTCGACTGTCATAGGACATCAATCCCTTCAAAGACGAGGTATTGTGTGATGTTTCTCCTCTTGAAGTTTGTGATGTTCTTTTGGGCCAACCTTGTTTATGGAAACGTCATGTTGTATATGACTCTAGGCCTCGTAGTGTTATTACTACTTTGAACAAGAAATTGTACAGTATACCTGAGGTGGTCCTACCTAGTTCTATTTCCTTGATATCCACTAAGTAATGCAGGAAGGTCATCTCTCAGATGGGGAAGTTTGCCTTCTTCATGATTTACTCCCAGAATAAGCGAAAGATCATAGCCACATCCAGGGTCTCTGTGGCAAACCTCTCCACACAGCAGAAGCAAGTAGATAAGGTCGTGGAAGAATACTCAGATATCTTCTCCTCACCTACTGTAGTACCTCTGCATTGTCAGGTCAAGCACCCCATTGATCTGACCCCCAGCGCACCACTGCCCAATGGCCTAATCTATCGTAGCTCTCTATTATAGAATGAGGAGATTAAGAGACAATTCCAAGATCTTCTCCGCAAGGGGAACATCTGTCCCAGCTCATCACCTTGCGGGAGCCCAACCGTGTTGGTACAAAAAAAAATGGAACATGGTGACTCTGCATTGATTACTGGGCTCTAAATAAAATCACAGTCAGAAACCGATACCCAATTCTCGAATCAATAAACTCCTTGATCAACTCACGAGGGCCAAATACTTCATCAAGATTGATCTGAAGTCTGCCTACCACTAGGTCCTGATAGAACAAACAGATGTATGGAAGACTGCCTTCAAGTCAAAGAAAGGCCTTTTTGAATGGTTAGTCATGCCCTTTGGTTTGACAAATGCACCAGCCACTTTCATGAGGTTGATGGACGATATCCTGCGACCATTCACCAATAATTTTGCAGTGGTGTATCTAGATGACATTATCATTTACAACAAGACTTGGGCTGAACACTTGCAACATATTCAGCAGGTTCTGCACACCCTGCGATAACACAAGCTATATGCCAACTTGGAAAAAGTATCCTTCGGCATGGACAGGGTCCATTACCTGGGATACATCGTTGATCAACATGGCATACATGTGGATTCATCCAAGACCCAAGTCATCCATGATTGGCCAGCCCTAACCACATTCATTGAGCTTTGGAGCTTCTTAGGCCTGGCCAATTTCTATCGCAAGTTCGTGTTGGGATTCTCCCATATTGCATGGTCCCTTAGCCAAATAACCAGGGGTGGTGGTAAGGAAAAATTTACGTGGAGGAGGTCCCAACAACAAGAGTTCGATGATTTGAAGCACTGCTTGTGCTCAACCCCAGTACGTTTACTCCAAGACCTACAACAACCCTTTGAGATCGAGAAAAATGCTTCCAACTATGTTGTGGGCACCGTTCTCACTCAACACAACCACCCCATAGCCTATCATAGTGAGACACTATCATATGTTGTCCATAAGTACCCTACTTAAAACAAAGAAATGTACTCCATTATGCAATCCTGCCGCCACTAGAGACACTACATTCTTGGGAAGGAGACAATCATTCACATTAATCATAAGCCACTGTAGTTCATGTAGACACAAGGAAAATTGTAGAATGACCACCATCAAAAGTGGTCCACATACTTGCAACAACTCCACCTCAACATCAAGTATAAAATAGGAAGCACCAATCACGTCGTTGATTGCCTTAGTAGATGACCAGTCACGACACTCACCATAGTGCTAGACTCTTGCATCCATGACACCTCTTGATGGCCCCAACTCTATCATATAGACCCGGACTTCACCACCACCTATCAAATGTTGGGGGAAAACACAGTTGTCGATAATTTCCATCTTCAGGATGGGTTGCTGTGTCGTTTGGTTCATATATGTGTTCCATCAAGTGAGCGAGTGAAGTTGATCTGGGAAGCCCACTATAGTTGGGTGGCAGGACACTTCACCATCTAAAATATAGCGGCAATGCTACAAAAACATTTCTACTGGCTGAAACTTCGACAGGAGGTCAGCAAGTATATCAAGTTCTTCACTCCCTGTGTGATTGCCAAACCGATCACTAAGAAACAGGGCCTGTACACCCCTCTTCCTACTCCTAACAAGCCATGGGAATCCATCTCAATGGACTATATGTCGGGCCTCCTGTCCACCAAGTAGGGAAACAACTATGTTTTTGTGCTTGTTGATCGCTTTTCTAAGATGATGATTTTGGTTTCCTGCAAGAAGAACATCATAGAAGAGGCCACTGCCAAGATCTTATTTGAAAGTGTCTGGGTACATTTTTGAATCTCACAAACCATTGTCTCATATCGGGACAATATATTTCACATTCTGGTCAAGCCTTTGGTCACTGTTGGACACAAAGCTCACCAAATCCACGACCTTCCACCCTTAGCCAGATGGCCAAACCGAGGTCATAAATATAATGATTTTGCATATCCTTCGCATGTATAATTCATAGAACCCTCGCACATGGGATGATATCCTTCCCTATGTCCAACATAGCTATAACTGAGCCCTGCATAGCTCAACCGGCCACAGCCCCTTTCAGGTGGGGTTGGGATTCCATCCATTGGGTCCCATAGATGTTGCACTTCCCCTTGCGATCACCTCGACCGACTCATCTCCTTCTCCAACTGAATATGACAAAGCCACTCAGCTCATTGAGTGGATCCAACACATCTGCCAACAGGTTTAGGATATCCTACAGAAGTCCAATGATAAGTACAAACAATGCCATGATTAACATCAGGTGTTGCATAAGTTTCAGGTGGGCGACAAAGTTTGGTTGCACTTGCAGAAAGAACGCCTTACCGGACCCCATCAGAAGATTTTCTCACTCTGTTATGGGTCGTACACCATCACCAAGGCTACAGGGGATAATTCTTTTGATCTCAACATTCCTCCTTTCCTTAGCCTGCACCCAGTGTTCAATGTGGATCTCCTTTACCCTTATTTCCCACCATTATTGGACACCTTAGAAGTACCAGAACAACTAACACCAACATAGCTCAACCCAAAATACATACAATAGGAATCCAATGATCATATTGAGGACACATAGATCAAGGGCACTCGTCAGCAAAGGATCCATCTTTATCGTGTCGTTAAAGCAGGGTAGCTCCTGCACCAAGGCAAGTGACTCACCCGGGGCCAAATTCAGCAGAAATTTCCTCATCTGATGGGGGAACTCAACGCAATGGATACCATTTCTTACTAAGGATGGAGGATTGATACAGGTGGATATCAGTGGCCACCCACCTTTCCCAACTGGCTCAAAAAGTTTTCTGGCAATTTTGGCAATTTACTAGTTTTAGCAGTTTTTACTTCCGGGGCCATTTTGAGGGCCTAAATGAAGGTTTTTCAATATAGAGCTTCTCAATGATATTCAAAGGCGTGATTGAGGCCAAAAAATGAATCTACTTGATGATACCTTTCCAACGGGCTATCATACGCCTAAAACAGAGATCGTATGCAAACGTTATGACCCCAGGAAGTTAATGTACTAACTTACCCAAACGAGGCCCACATGACTTTTGGCACTTCATCTCCTAGGGTTAGGTTTTTGGATGTATATATTCTTTGGCATTCCTATTTATTTTAAAAAGTCCTTCAGATCCTCATTGTAATGATCTTCTTGTGAATGAGCGCAGCCATCACAACTCTTCTCAGAGATAAGCTGCCATCATTCTAGCAAGCTTGTTTCTGCTGCATTTTACAGTTTCAGCGTATTTCATTATTGAATAGAAAACCAGTTTTACTATATCGCTATTATTTTGTGTTAAACACCTATTAATAATTTGTATTCATTTCATTATGTTCATAAAATTTGGATCACTTTTCATCCAACGCTAATGAGGGTGATCTGTTGACCAGCTAACATGCACTACCCACTGCCTTTGCCCAAAATTCTTGCTCTAACCCAACACCACTGAGCATGCACCTTTCTTTTTCCATCAACGTCTTGTTCATCCTTTCTAAAACTCCATTATGTTGAGGTGTGTATGGATTATTCTTCTGCCTTGATATACCACACTTCTTACAGAATTCTTCAAATTCATTCCCGAATAACTCTCCACCATTATCTGTCCTCAACACCTTAATTCTTTTCTCTGTTTGATTCTCAACAAGAGCCTTAAACTCTTTAAACCTATCAAAGACTTCAGATTTCTTCCTGAGGAAATATATCCAAGTATTCGACGAGAATTCATCTATAAATGAGACATAGTACACATATTTTCCCAATGATGGGACCAACATAGGTCCAAAAACATCACTGTGAACTAGCTGTAAAATTCCTTCTTCCCTCGTTGCACCAGAGGGGAATCTTACCTGATTGTGCTTCCCATATACGCAATGTTCATAGAAATCAAAATCCAGAGAGAAGTTATACATACCTTCAACCATACCTTTACCATGTAGTAAATGAATACCCTTCTCTCCGATATTCCCAAGTCTTTGATGCCACAGCATAACCTTTTCTCTGGAGACTGTAGGAGTTCTTTCTTCTTCAACTCCAATATCAAGAACAATGGAACTATTACACCCATCACTAATAGTGTTTCCTTGCAGCTTATACAAAGTTACAAACCGAACTCCCTTCAACAACACCATTTCTCCACGAACCATCATGCAAGTTTCCTTTTCAAATATTATTTTTACCCCTGCATTATCCATTTTGCTTACAAAAAACAAATTTTTGGCCAAACTCAGGGATTTCCAAAACACCAAGAAGTGTTCTAATCCTTCCATATATGAGCCACAACTTGAATTTTCCTTGTCCTATGATTCTGGTTGTTGAATCATCACCTAAGAAAACATTACCTCCATCATACCTTTCATATTCGCAGAACCACTCCCTATGGGGATTCATGTGAAAGGATGCACCAGATTCAACAAACCATGCCTTATGATATGCATGTGTACTTGAAGAATCCAAGTACACATCCCCTCCTTCTTTCTTGGAGGTATTTTCTTTTGTAGAAGGAGATTCTTCAGATCCCTTCTTTTTCTCAACTTTGGATCTACACTGCTTCTTGTAGTGCCCTTCTTTTCCACATATCCAACATACCTTTACAAAATTTCTGGGAGATTTAGAACTATGCTTAGACTTAGATCTCCCACTTGAGAACTTAGATCTATTTCTTTCCTGGGAATTTCCTCTTGCAAATAATGCGTCTGCGCTCTATCCTTCCATATTCTTCCATCTCATCTCCTTCGACAAAAAGGATGAGACCACTTCATCAAAATTCAAGGTAGTTGTATTACTACCTATGGACACAACCAGAATATCCCATGAGTCTGGTAAAGAACATAGTAAACTGATACATTTATCTTCATTTGAAATTTTAATCTCAATAGATACTAACTGACTTACCATAGTATTGAAGGTGTTCAAATGCTCTGCCACCAAGTCTCCATCTCTGATCTTCAGGTTATAAATCTTCTTTCTCGGGAATAGTTTATTTACCAGGGACTTAGATTGATACAACTTCCCCAACTTTTCCCATAAATCCTTGGTTGTATCTTCCTCTGAAACATTCAGTAATATTGAATCGGAGAGACACAGTCAGATTGTACTCTTTGCCTTCCGATCCAACTTTTTCTAGTCATTTGTTGAAGTTCATGTAGGTGCAGTACCTGGATCTACTGCAATCCATTGATCTCTATCCACCAACAGATCTTCCATCTTGAGCTTCCACAACTCAAAACTTTTCCCATTAAACTTCTCGATCTCCATCTTCGAATTGCTTGCCATTTCTTTTCACCTGAAAAATCAATACCACAGATCTCCCACTGTAACAAGGCTTATCACTGTCCCGATCCAAACCCTTGACCACAAATGTGTCCCCCTGAAGCCAACAAAGCTCTGATACCAAATGTAGATTTTAACCTTGTACAATATTTACTGCAAAAAAAGTTCAGTAAAAGAATAGAAAAGATACAATGGAAAATAAAAATAGTACACAGAGATTTTTCCCCTAGAAACCCAAACCGGGAAAACCAACATATTCTATATTGATTCATCATGATACATCGTTTACAATACAATATACATATAGGAGCCAATGACATCCAAAACCCTAACCCAATGAACTGGATGAGTCAACAACCCTAATTCCTTAACCAGAAATAGAAAACCATCGGCAAAAACCCATGTGACGGAAAACCACTCAAATATGTGGCATGTTTCCCAAGGAAGAATTTTTTTTTCGAGGGTGCAGCCCCCCAACCCCCCCTCATGCAAATAATATAACACATACCCAACATAGAGGGGCTGCAGGCATAGTTTGTTACATAATAAAAACAAATTATCCTTACATTCGTCTTCATAAAAAATATCCTCTCAATCAATTCATTTAGGTGGATATTTCAGATATCAATGCTAAGAATATGTATATATGAATATGTTATTTTGCACCTATTAATTATACCTTTTATAGAAAAAACAATATAGGTAAAATTGTCCCTATAAAGGCTTAGAACAAAATATTTAGAGTTTGAGAAACGAGGGTAGTAGCCTCCTACTAGGAGACTTTAATGCTAGAGCTACAACTAATCAAGCTATTATCTTAATAAATGATTCAAACCCTAATCCTCTACCGTTAGATGAGGACCTTGTTTTAGCTAATAGATACAAGAGAAATTCAGAAGACTTGGCCAAAAAATTATATGGTACTGAATAAATCAATCTTTGCAATTCTCAATATCTAATCGTTTGCGATGGTCTAATAAAGTGGTCGAAATCTAACTAGATGACTTGTATCCACGGGTTGGGTTGCAGTGTTGTGGAATTGTGATATCAAATATCCTCGTTTACAAAAAATAGTAATTTTTGACCTTTTAAACAATCGTGCGCCTAACTCTGATCATAGAACTTTAACCCTATCTCTAAACTTTATCATGCACAAAACCCCCTTGAAGACAACTCTGGTAACCAAAGGCATCTACTTTTTAACAAAAATAAATTTGATCACTATTTAAAGGAGTTAAACACTGAATTAAATATTTTATAATATAAAAAAAATATTGAAGACATCTATCGTAATTTTACAACAACCCTCTCTACCTCCATAAAAATTTTCTTTATCGAGGTGTTGTGTAAAAAGAAGAATAGAATTGTGAACCCTTGGTATGATAACGTGTGTAAAATTGCTATGAAATTCATTAGGGATGCGTGTAATGAGTATTAGAAATATGATAAGATTAATATATACAAAACCTAATTAAAAGGGAAAAAAGGCACTACATAAATAGAAAGTAAGATAATCTTGTGCCCCTTTCTAAGCTAGATCCAACAAAATTTTAGAGGCAAATTCTGACTCTTAAAACTAAAAAAAATGCTATGATTCCTTTGACAAACTGGATTTCTTACCTTAAAAATCTTTATGAATCTCGTAATGTCCTAAACAAAATTCCAAAAGTTTATACAAAAGATGTTTTTTTTTTCTATAGAAGACATAAAGTTTGGGGTTAAGCGACTTGCAAATGGGAAATCCAAGGACAATGAGGGCTACCAAGTTGAAATATTAAAAATTGGAGGGCCTATTTTGATCCCTCACATACACAAGCTCTTCAATTTAGCAGTCAAGCAGGGTTTCCCTAAACTTTGGACTCAAAGGCTCATTGTACCTATTTTTAAAAGTGAGGATAAAATCAATCCCTCTAATTATAAGACCATTATGATTAGCCCCATTTTATCCAAGATACATGGAAGTATTTTCGAAAAGAAGATAAGCATATGGATGGAAATCCATGGAAAAAAGGCTAAAGTTCAGACTTGTTTTAGAGGTTATCACTCAACCATAGACCACCTTATCACATTTAGGATCATTGCAGAGGAGTGTCGCAACAATAAAACCAATCTCCTTTGTTGTTTCGTGGACTTTAGGAAATATTTTGACACTGTGACTAGGACAAACCTTTGGAATAGGTTAGAAGAGGTAAAATTTCCCTCCAGGCTGAGAGCTACTGTGGTAAGGTTGTATGAGTGTTATTTCCAAGTTTAGTAGAATTGAGGGTTGGTCAGAATAAATTAACTAAAATATAGGATTCAACCAAGGTCGTCCCCTATCCCATACCATTTTTTCGATATTCCCATCGACATGTTAGAATATTGTTTAGAAGTCGTAGGTTGTGTTGGACCAAATCTTGCTAGTATAGTAATCATCCTTCTTCTCTAGGCCAATGATATTGTTCTTATGGAAAGGAATCCCTATGACCTTATTAAGCATCTTAGAATCCTCAAGGACTTCTTCTCTAGTGCCAATATGGTTGTGAAAACTAGCAAAACGAAGGTTATGATCGTTAAATCCAACAAGATTAACTACGATAATTTTGTATATGACAACAATATCTTGGAGGAAGTTCCCTGATACAATTATCTTGGAATTGATATTCATCACAAGCTCAATTGGAACTATAACATTGAGAAAATGATAAATGGAGGGTGGAAAGCTTATTATGGGATTGAAAATAATTGTAAATTAGCATACCTTTGCCTTGGAATAAGAAAAATCTCCTCTTTGAGACTCTTGTCACACTCGTTATCTTATATGGATGTGAATTTTGTGGATGCAATATCTCTTAATAATCCTGGAGAAACATAGAGTAGATACAAAATAATTTCATAACTTATAATCTCAAAATTAATGGAAATAAAACCTATTTTATCCTCTTCATATAAGTGAGTCTTTCCCCCATTGAAAGCACAACTAGGATTAGGTAACTAATGTACAAGAAAAATATCAACAACATGGATGAAAAGAGGCTCCCCAAAATTTCTTTAGACTCTATCCAAAATCACCAACGACTCAAGCGGGGATGGCATAATGATGCCAAATCTTGGCTAAATCATTGGGAAATAAAAGAAGAAGTTATTTTGCAGAATGTTGATGATATTAAAAATATTGTACAAGATAAATTTAAGGAGAATCTATGGTGTGATAAGTAATTAGAGGATAAAAGAAAATTAAAATATTATAAGGAGGTGGTTAACCCTAACCTTGAAGATCAAAAGTTTCTCTTTGTTTTGACTAGCATAAAGAAGATAATCAATATTGCTAAAATAAGAACTAATTCTCACGAGCTGCATAGTGAAACTGGGTGTTAAGAAATCCCCAAAACACCATGGAAAGAAATAACTTTCCACCTTCATGACACTAAGAGGGTTGAATATGAAAAGCATTTTCTCCTAGAGTTCCCTACGTATACCCAAATTAGATCCCAATCTCAAAATATTTTTCACAATACCGACCTTCCTAACCTTCTAAGTCATCAAAACTTTAGTCATCTTGGAACACTTATCTTAATGTTTTTTCAAGCATCGAAATAACATTTTCAAGAAATCAAAGTAATCTCTTACTTTTATTAAGGTCCGATAAACCAATTTTGATTTTAGTAGACGTTAACCATCATCATCATCATAATCATAAAGTCAGGCAAGTGGCTATGCCCCTCACTTTTATACTAAAAGATGAGTTGTGACTCATCCTACTTATCCTTGGCCTTCGAGGAACCCTCAATCGCTTTGGGTCATCATAGCTCACCTAGACCATAGCGGAGGATTATCCCTTTCCCTCACAGTTATCCACTTCCCATAGCGAGAAGGTTATCCTTCGATGCCCTGGAAATATAGCCTTTGTAAGGATTTGAGGGGTAAGCTCTAGTCTCTAAGCCGTAAAATAAAATAAAAAACATTATCTCACATACATATATAACTTTCCTTACCACGAAAACCTCTTAACTTTCCTAAAATATGTTTAATAAATAAGGTATAATACTTAGATATTATAAATACCATGTACGCTTATATTGAAACAATATTGAAGAAGACAAAAACAAGCATCAAACTTATATATAATACAAGAGGAGTTGTGGAGCAACAAGTCCCTGCTAAGAAGGCAGAAAAAACGTGCTTCAATGTTCATGAAAATTGTTTGATCCATAGAAACAAAGGCTCATGTGGGGGTTTCACCAGTTGATCTTGCATAATATCTATGTGATATCAAACATCCATGCATATTTTAGTCACATCAATTCATTGAATTACTGGGATTAGGTTATTATCATGGCTTTATATATTGGATTATGATGAAAAATTAATCCTTCGTTTCCATTATTTCAATTGTTTGAACCTGGACACAATATAAAACACACAACAGTACATTACCACCGTAGCCAAGCATTTGCACATGTAAGTATCATTTATTTTGATGCATAAAGACAACGATCATGACAACAACGTTCTGCACCCAGTTCTTTTCAAATTTTGCACCAGGTTCCTTTCAAAATCCTCTCCTTCTGTGATAAAAGAAGTTTATAATTCAATAAATGTATTTGGTTTTGTGTAGCCAATTGTTATATGCATTGCCCTTTCCACGTGGAGAGAAGTCGTGACAACTCATTCAATGAAAATATAAATGTAGTATTAATTATTTAAATATTTCAAGTTCTTTTCAAATTTTGCACCAGGTTCCTTTCAAAATCCTCTCCTTCTGTGATAAAAGAAGTTTATAATTCAATAAATGTATTTGGTTTTGTGTAGCCAATTGTTATATGCATTGCCCTTTCCACGTGGAGAGAAGTCGTGACAACTCATTCAATGAAAATATAAATGTAGTATTAATTATTTAAATATTTCAACGTTGTACAAGTGAACAAGAATATTCAGAGCAATTTTAGATGTTATACAATGAAAACATCAACGTAGTATTAATTATTAAAATATTTCAAAGTTGTCCAAGTAAACAAGAATATTTAGAGCAATTTTAGATGCACTATTTGTTAATATTTATAACATTGTTTCTTACACTTTTCAAACCTTTAACCGTTACTTTTGAAAAAAATAAATCAACTATCTTACTTTCTTTTGTTGTTTTTCCTTACGTGTTTGTTTAAAATTCTCAAGGAAAATGATTTACATATCATATTCTACTCTCACTAAAAAAAAATGGTCCCCTAACTTGAAATTGAAAAAGACAAGTAAAGATGGCCTTATTGCCTTATAAGTTCTTCTGTAAATTATGTATTCATTGAAACTCTACTTGCTTAGTAGTGGAGGCCAACTAGTTTATTATTGTCTTATTGCTTTTAAATTTGGTTTTATATAAAAAGTGATTATTCTTTTGTACTTTGAATCAAATTTTTGAAATATACATTAGATGAGTGATTTCACATAGTAGCCTCCCTAGCCAATTATTTTCATGAAGAGATAATTGAATTCAAGCATCTCCTAACATACATAAATGCACACCATACAACGTGTCAATAATTTTCCTTGCAAACTGGAGATGTGGAGAATTGACACTAAAAAAGAGTTCAAATATTGAGAATGTTTACTATATTTTAGCTCTAATAAATTGCATGGCAGGTAAACCTTATCGCTACTATATTTTAGCTCTAATAAATTGCATGGCAGGTAAACCTTATTGCAATATGTTGTTGCCCAATTCCCTCGTAGAGTGAACTCTGCAAATATGTCCATAACTATGTAGAGTGCAGTTCCCGAAATGGCAATGGAAATGGCACAACGATTTTCTCATGGAAGTCGTTGGCTCCATACGTGCTCAGAGGAGCGAGTACAATGCTAACACTTATACTCTTTTATCTCATCATTATCAAGTCTTGCAACCAAGGGTGGATAAAACAAATAGCCTTCAGTCGGGTCCTAGTTTTGCTCAATTAATTAAGGTTCTTGTATAAATCGCTAAATGGAATGAATTCCTGCAGAACTGTCAACTCTTCTTCAATGAGATATTGGTTCGGAGTTGTATCGGAAAACGTTTTGCACTATGTCTATGCTATCACACAGAATGACGTCCATGGTGGCTAGAGTAATTGTTGTTCAGAGTAATTGATTCATGTCTGTAGCTGGTGAGAATAATTGCTTCATGTATGTCACTTCATGGTGGTTAGAGTGATTGTTTCTCAAAATAATTATGACATCGTCTATTTTACAGAGAACGATGAATGTTATCTCGATTGTGTTAAACAAAAGTGTAAATCAGAACACAAACACAGGTCAAGGGGATAAATTCTCTGTTCACAATTGGAACAAGGATACAATTGACAAGGATGAGGTTCTCATTGTAGTGGAACCCTTGCAAAATACGTATTTTCCATAATTTAAATTCTTGCGACAGGTAACCTATGAAGTCGTTGGGTTCTACTTCTTGTATGGGCACTTGAAAAATTGTCATGCACTTGTTTGAGGCTTTGCAATCATTGAATCCTAGGTAGGAATTATTTGCACAGTCTATTTGTGAATAGTGGTTAATGGGTTCCCTGTAGTTGAGCAAATAGATGAGATTGGAATTAGGGGAAATGATCTAAAAAGGAGAGCTAGTGAAATCTAGAGATGCATTTTTGGGAGATAACATGGAATTTGGTTAATCATCACTTCCAAAACATGTAGAGATCTTTCATCGAGGAAAGATTTCCTTATACTGTAATTTTTTCCTTTGATGTTTAGGGAAGAAGTATCAGAAAATTCAGTGTCCCATTTGACCTAAAAATCATGGTGGCCACATCCTTTGTTGGCTATGTCAAAGGGGTATTGGATGGGAACACCCTAGGTGAGAAAATATCGAGGATTGGAGAAAAAATCGTAAAGAGAAGTTGTTTGCAATGAGGTAATTAAGCATAGCGACATAACTGGTAGAGCAATAACAAGGAAGAATGTGTGTTACTGGAATCGAAGGAAATGTGTGTGATCCGGATTATTTTTGGCACGAAATGAGATCGGAGATATAATAAAGAAATGCACAGAGATATTGCAAGAGAGACAACAATATAACAGAGATATAGCGGACCCCCGGATGGGGTGTTAGTGCAGACCACATGGCGCACAGAGGGAGAGTGGATGAGCCAGCAAGGGAGAGCGCCATGTGACCAGCTCGTGCCAACCACCGTCCACTCTACCCTACATTAACTAGCCTTCACGTCGATTGTAGCAGCATTAATTTTGTTTCACCCGACCTCCATTACGCATTGTTCTATGGCTTCTCTGTCTGCTTGTGCTCCTCTCCCTCTCTCGAGGACCGACTCCCACATTCCTCCACTGCCTTGGCCTAGTTATGTTTGGACTTTCATGGTGCTCACAGGTCCCGGCCATCTCCCGGCTCTCCACATTTTCCTAGAACACCAAATCCTTTTCTGTATTCAAATCATGTCACGTCAACAAGGACAGTCGCGAAGGGGCTCTCCTTGGAATCCTCCTCAGCCCCGAGCATCTGTTTCTCCCCCTGGTTCTCTCTCAACACTTTCCTCGTTGCTTTTGTTGCCTGAGTTATCACCTCTCACTTCCTCCACCTTGCCTGTCTCCCAGTTTGATTGCTTAGCCATAATTGAAAGTTTTCCAGGCTCTTCTTTGCACCACCTTGCCGTTCCACCGACCTCCAGAACCTTCAATCCTTCCCATGCACCAGTTATTGGTTCCTCAAAGTCGCCCATGGGGGTGCCACCTCCTGTTTGAGCCACCCGAAACAAAACGTCCGCGTCAACTGACTCCAAGCCTGATCTGTAGTTGAAAGAGAGTTTCACCATCCTCTATGATCTGGTCTTCGAACTCCGTCAAAGAATGGAGGACCTCCAATTTCGAATGTCGCTTATGGATGGAAGGATCTTGACCCTCCTTCAGATCCTATCTACCTTCCAAGACGCCTCTCCCTACAACCCAGCAGGCTCGTCTTCAGTAGGGTCACCCTCCTCAGAAGGCGACGACAGAGACGTTAGGACGCAGAGTGTAGTAGAGGTCGTTGCGGAGCAAGTCCAACATGAGGACATGGAAGCGGTGACAGCCACAGGCAAGCATGTGCACACTCTGTCTGGAGATTCCCTTCCAGATGCCAACAGGGACGAGTGCACTGTGGATGCTAACATGCATTTGGAAAGCAAAGGGACACCCGCTGAGGAGGATCCATGGCACGCGGTTGTTCTTGCCACCTGGCCAGGTTACTTGCCAAGTGTATAACCCATTAAGGGATCTTTTCTTTTTAATAGTTTCTCCTTTTAGTTACAATTTAGTCAGCTTAGCTTTGTTCTTTAAGACTGTTAGGTTCTCAGATGCTAAACTTACCCGTCTGGATGAACTGGTTTCTCCTTTTTGGGGCAGTTCAGTAACTACAGTCCAGTTGTTATCAAGTTTTTGTAACTCTGCTCTGGTTTTTTGAAGGCCCTTATATATAAAACCTCTTACTTATAAAAAAAACGAGAGATATAGTGGAAATAAAAAAAGAGTCATAGGTATACAGTAATACATGATTTCTATTAACAAAATAAATGTACAGAGACTATAAAATACAGAGTGAAAGACTCACTAGAATGGTGGTAGCTTATCTCTGAGAAGAGATGTGACAGCTACTCGCATCCGTGAGAAGATGATTATTACAATGAGGCTCTAAGGGCCTTTTTAACATAATTAAAATCCAAAACCCTAACCCCAGAAGATGAAAATCCAAAAGGCTTGTGGGCCCCGATGGGGGTAGTTGATACGTCAACTTCCAAGGGGCGTAACCTTTGCATACGATCTCCGTTTGGGGCGCTCAATAGCTCGTTGGAAATATCTATCCAAGAACTACAACTTTTGGGTGAGAATGTTTCTCCCCATTTTCTCAAAAAACATTGTTTAGGGCCTCAAAATGGCCCCAGAAGTTAAAAACTGCTAAAAATAGTAAATTGCCAAAATTGCCAAAAACATGTTTTGGGCTAGTTGGAGAAGGTGGGTGGCCACCGATATCCCCCTGGATCAATCCTCCCTCCTTAGGAATTAATGGTCTCCATTGCGTTGAGTTCCCTGGGGAGAGGTGAAAGTGATTGTTGAATCTAAATCTTGGTGATCTGCTTGCCTTGCTGGAGAAGTGACATTGCTTAGCTTGTTGAGGCTATCACGAACCTTTGGCTGGAAGGTTTGGACCTTTTTAACCAGTCTGGCTATTTTAGATGACTGTGTGCAGAAGGAATCTTTGTGCTTTGCTGCAACCTTGTCGACCCGCTTCTGTTGGATAGAAGGTGCTTGGGCCGAAGCTATGGTGGTTGCAGTATCCTTCTGTTCACCTTTTGAACAGATTGTGAAGAAGCTGAATTTTGTAGTATGAGATACTACCTTGCAGCACTGTTTAGGTGGGGATGTAGTTGGAACTACCTCTGGTATTCTGTAGAGATGACCCCCCAAAGTAATAATGACACTTCGGGCTCGAGACTCATAAATAGCATGGCGCTTCCACATATATGGCTGGCCCAAGAGAACATCACAAACATCCAATGGGGC
>SNQJ01S0051821.1:31169-45502 GCA_010110895.2 Picea sitchensis
TGGATGTCGTATGACAATCGACACTGTTGGTTGACACGAAGATCTCGTCCTTGGTGAAGCCACCCAATGTTGTATGGTTACAGGTGTCGGGTTGTCGACAATCCCAATTGTTTGACGACCTTTGTTGAGATGATGTTCTTTTGGCTTCCACTGTCAACAATAAAATGCAATGGGGTCCCCTTCACCCACATCTATGAATGAAAAAAGGTGTTCCCCCTCTTAAGGATCTGTTAGTTCTTTTGGTTGAATTGTTGCAATCGCGACAATAGCAGTGGGGTCTACGTCAATGATCTATCCTTTACCAGTATTTTTAGAATCGGATTTTGAATCAGGGTTCAGCTCCTTGTCTTTGATCTCAGTTGCCAATGATGTTTTGAGCGACATTCATCGATGTTGTGCCAGGGGATTTTTTGGAAATCACACCATTTTCCAGTGTCCTTCTTTGTCTTCCTGTGACCCTTATTTTCCTGTGGCTTGGACTGGTTTTCAGGAGACTGTTTGTTAGGGTTATCTTTGTCATACTTTGGTGGTTGTGGATTTGAAGACCCGAATTCCCGTTTGTTCTGGTGCTTAAATTTCTACTCGATTTTAACAACATATCGATAAGCAGCACCGAGTGATGAGATGTCTAGAAAATCCATTTCAGTTTGGATGTATCTGTGTGGAGCCCCACGGTATTTCAGAACCAAATGTCAATCAGAGTCTTTGATACCCAGCTTGGTGCACAAGGTATGGAAGGTATTGGTGAACTCTGGAACTGCTTGTCCCCTCTCTTTCCACGGTGTGGTCCATCTCATGTACTAGTCCTCATAGTTTCCAACAGGGTAGTACTGTTCCTTTATCGCATCCACAAAAAAAATCCCAAGTGGGCTCGGCCCCATATATTCTAGACTCCTCTGTGGAACTCTGCTCCTAGTAATTTTCCCACCAATGTTTGACATGGAGGAGAGCCTTAAGGAGTGGGAAGGTGATCTTTTCCTTGTCAAAAAAATTATGAACAGAGAAATAACCTTCTAGCAGATCTAACCATTTATCTAGGGCATTTGCATCTATTTGACCTTCAAATATAGGAATATCAAAATTAATTTGTACCTTGAAAGGTGAGGTGCCTCCAAAGTGGTTTCTTGATGAAGATGCACCTATTTCTATCAATAGGTGTTGAAGGATGTGAGAAAAATTCTCCATCATTTCGTCCCTTTGTCGCATGAGAGCTTGCTCAAGCAACAGACTAATAGGATCGCCTACTCCGTCATTTTTATTTTCTTCTGCCATTGAGGGTTTCTTGGGTGTGTGAGAGTGATTTTCCTCAAGAGAGACAAGTTCAATACCCAACTTAATATACTCGGACCTCGTGGGGGACATGCACTAAGAAAAAAAATGATCAAGAACAACCTACTCTAATACCACTGATCCGGATTATTTTCGGCACAAAATGAGATCGGAGATATAATAAAGAAATGCACAAAGATATTGCAAGAGAGACAACAATATAACAGAGATATAACGGAAATAAAACAAGATTCACAGGTATACAGTAATACAGTAATACATGATTTCTATTAACAAAATAAATGTACAGAGATTGTAAAATATAGAGTGAAAGAATCGCTAGGATGGTGGTAGCTTATCTTTGAGAAGAGATGTGATGGCTACTCACATCCATGAGAAAATGATTATTACAATGAGGCTCTAAGGGCCTTTTTAACATAAGTAAAATCCAAAGCCCTAACCCCGGAAGATGAAAAGCCAAAAGGTTTGTGGGCGCCGATGGAGATAGTTGATACGTCAACCTCCGATGGGTGTAACTTTTGCATACGATCTCTGTTTGGGGCGCTTGATAGCTTGTTGGAAAGATCTATCTGAGAACTACAAATTTTGGGTGAGCAACATCAATCTACAATCCACGTTTCTCCTTATTTTCTCAAAAAACATCGTTTAGGGCCTCAAAATGGCCCCGGAAGTTAAAAACTGCTAAAAATAGTAAATTACCAAAATTGCCAAAAACATGTTTTGGGCCAATTGGAGAAGGTGGGTGGCCACCAATATCCACCTGGATCAGTTTGTATGTGGACGTTGGGGCCTAGTCTTTGTTACTATAAATTTCAAGGAGTCGTAGAAGCTCTTGGCTATCTGCTTCATAAGATCATCGCTATCATGGTAAGCTCCCTACTACCTAGTTTTCATCTGTCCAATTTGTACTTGTATTCTGTAGAATTGAAAAAACTATTTTCTGTCAAATTCCTTTTACCAGTAATAACATTTGAATATCTGAAAAATTGAATTAAAAACAATATTTTCATATTTTTTTTATCACAAATATACTGTATCTCTTAAATTCACTATAAAATTGAATCAAAATAGATTATGTGAAGTGCCAGTCGTAAATTTGATTTGACTTACCTGGTAAATTTGATTTGACTTACCTTTTATTTCACGAAGTCTCCACATATTACAGGTGGAATCTCTTTGTCACATATTACAAGTGGAAGCTCTCAGTCCTTGACATATTACAGGTCCAAGGGTTATTTCATGGAGACGTGCGGGCAGATAGCTATCAAATTATGGTAAGTGGAAGTTCTTTGTCACATATTCTAGGTGGAAGATCTTAGTCCTTGACATATTGCAGGTGCAAGGGTTATTTCATGGAGACGTGCTGGTAGATAGCTATCAAAGTATGGTAAGTATGCAAACCAGGAGGGGCAACAATCAAGTTCTAAAGCAGGAGCATGCAAAGATTGATGGCCGTTAATTGATGAAGAGAAACAGAAATGGGGTGGAAACAACATCCTTAGAAAGGATGCTTATAGTGATGCCAAGGAAAATGCAAGTGACCAAGTTGAACGACATTTGGCAGCTCACCAAGACAAGGTTGGAAACTCACCACAGATGTCGTTATGAGTTATGCATCCAAAAATATTAAGCATTTTATGTTTCGAATTAATGCTAAGTTGAAACTTAGCATTAATTCATATGGCTTCCAACATATGTGTTAACTAAGTTTCAAGCCTCTCTTTCCCTAAGTTTGAAGACTTCTTGCCTCGATATAAGGCCAAATAAGGCCTCAAACTTAAAACTTAAGGTTAAAAATACAAATATCATTTATAAAATTGTATGACATTATTAAAACTTTGGTTAAATACTTTTCTTTCTATGATCATACTAATAGAAGAATAGAAAACCAATTGCTATTAATCCCTGCTAACTCAAAGGGCAGGGACTAATAAACACTTAAAAGAGTATTTTAATCTTTATATATATATATATATATATATATATATATATATATATATATATATATGCCTTGTCAAAGTTATGTTAAATAATTCAAACTTAGATTTATGATCTCCTTCTTTTTTTATAATGTAAAGATTATTGATTATGATCTCCTTTTTTAATAATGTAAAATTGTTATTGGATTTATATATAATTATGACATATTTTTATTTATAAAAATATTAAGTAGAATTTTTATAAAAATAAATCAAGTATTCTTAAACCAAAAGAAAGAGGGAGAACTTTTATGTATATAGATATTATTAATAAAATAAGGCTAGAAACATTCATAAAAGTATTATTAATAAAATAAAATGCAAAACATTCATAAAAGTAATTTTACTTTTAACCTTCCATATAAAATAAATAAAATAAAAAATCTATAATATCTTAGGTCAATAAAATAAAATTGAAAACATTAATAAAAATAATTTGATTTTTCACATTTAATATAAAATAAAACTAAAAACAATTATAAAAACTATGAAAAGATCATATTATGTTTCATTTCATTATATATATATATATATATATATATATATATATAATTCGGATTAGAAATTTCAAGCTCATTTGTGAAGAAAAAATCATGTCATTCCCTATTTTCCATTAAAAATAGTGTGAAGTTTATAACATATTAGTTTTATGAAATGTGATAAGATATTTAAATTTCAATATGATATTCTTGAACAAGTTATAATCAAAGTTAAAAAATGTTGTTTATATATTTGATCTAGGTGGATATTGGTGGTTATCCATCTATTCTAACCGGATCTTTTTGATAGTTGTTAGTTCAACACATTCTTTTGTACTTCTTTGTAATTGTAGGTTCTACATTTCTAGGTTGTCTGAATCCCTACACAACTTCCAGATGGATATTGGTGGATTCCCACCTAATCCAACTAGCTTATTTTGGAAGTTTTCATGTCAGTACATCTTTCTATACTTCCAAGGACATTTTGAGGCCCTAAACATTGTTTTTTTGGCTTTCCACAGTCAAACTGTAGACAAAGTTAGAGTTTGATATCATAATGTGTAGTTCTCGAAAATACCTTTCCAACAGATTATCACACACCTAAAACGAAGGTCGTATGAAAAACTTACAACACCGGGAAGTTGAGATACCAACTTACCCATCGGGGCCCACATAACTTTTGGTGTTTCATCTCCTAGGGTTAGGTTTTTGGATGTCTAGGGTTTTGGAACTCATGAGTAATGTTAAAAATGCCTCTAGAACCTAATTGTAATTATTCTTCTCAAACGGATGTGCATAAAAGACACATCTCTTCTCAGAGATAGCTACCACCATTCGAGCAAATTGTTTTCGGTTCTGCAGTTTTACAATTTCAGCCTATTTTATTTATTCAATAGAAGTTATTGTTCACTGGATATATTTTTTTGTTCTCCGTATCTCTGTGTTATTGTATTCAGTCTATTATTCCTTTTGTTCTGCTGATAAATATGGATCAGTGGTATCAGAGTGGTTTTCTCTTCATTTATTTTTCTTCGTGCATGTCCCTAACAAGATCTAGGTACAAGAAGTTGCAAGATCGGTCACGCCGAGCTCGAAAACAACCCATGGGGAGTGAGAAGAAAGATGATGGAGCAGGAGATCCTTTTAGAATTTTGCTTGAGGAAACCCTTGCATGACAAAGGAACGAAATGATGGACAACTTTACACATATCCTTCGATGAATACCCATAGGCAATGCATCTTCATTAAGGCCATGCAACCCCCTTCAAGTTACAAGTAAATTTTTATATTCCATTATTTGAAGGACTGATAGATGTGGATGTTGTAGATAAATGGTTGAATCTTCTCCAAGGGTATTTTTCGATCCACAATTTTTCCGATAGGGAAAAGATTACTTTTTCACTCCTCAAGGCCATCCCCCATTTTAAGGATTGGTGGGATACTTACTCTGAGAAAAGGGCCATAGAGGAATCTGCAATATTTGTTGTCACCCCCACATGGGTTTCCTTCAGGGATGCCATTAAAGAACAATACTTCCTTGTTGGAAGCTACGAGGACTAGTACACAAGATAGACCACGTTACATCAGGAAAGGGACCAGACAATACCATATTTCACCAATATTTTCCATACCCTCCACACCAAATTGGGTATAAAAGACTCTAAACTACATATGGTGCTCAAATATCATGTTTTTCCACATAGATACATTCAAATAGAAATGGATTTTCTAGATATCACATCACTAGGAGTGGCTTATAGATATGTTGTCAAGATCAAATAGAAATTTAAGTAGAAGAGGCGAGAGTTTGGATCTGCAAAATCCTCACATCCAAAGCAGGGAAAAGACGACCCCAACCCACAAAACAAGGGATAAAGAAAATATGGTCACTCTCAAGACAATTAGTCCAAGCCGCAACCCAACAAGGGTAATGAGAAGTCGAAGAAGGACAGGAGAAAATGGTGTGAATACCATAAAATCCCTTGGCACAACACCGAAGAATGTTTCTCCAAGCAGTCACTAGTGGTCAAGCTGAAAGATTCCGAGTCAGAGGAATATTTTGACGTTGAATCAAATACATAAAGTGGGAAGTGGATCATCAATGTTGAACCTAGTGCCACTATCACTACTACCCAATTTTAATCAAGTGAACCAGAAGAACTAGAGGAAGGGGAATTCCTCTTTCACTCATAGGTGTGGGTAACGCAGACACCACTGCATTTCATTATCAATAGTGACAGTCAGAAGAACCTAATTTTAACAGAGGTTGTCAAGCAGTTGGACCTGCCGATAAAAATACACACATATCCCTACACCATCGGTTGGCTTCGCTAGGGACGAGATCTTCATGTCAGCCAACAATGTCATCTTCCCTACAACATCAAGCCCTTCAAAGATGAGGTATTGTGTGATATTTCTCCCCTTGAAGTTTGTTATGTTCTTTTAAGCCAAAAATATTTGTGGAAGTGACATGTTGTGTATGAGTCTAGACCCCGTAGTGTTATGATTACTTTGGGTAGACAATTGTACATGATACCATAGGTAGCATCACCTGCCACTATTTCTTTAATCTCTACTAAGTAATGTAGTAAGGTCATTTCACAGACTGAGAAGTTCATCTTCTTTCTGATCCATGCTCATAGTAAGAAAAAGGTCATCACCAAATTCGTGACCTCTACACAAAGCCTCTTGTTGTGGCAGAAGCAAGTGGATGGGATCATGGAAGAGTATAGAGACATATTCTCCCCACCCACTGAGGTACCGACACACTACCAAGTAAAGCGTCCAATTGATCTAACCCTCGATGCACCGTTTCCTAATGAACCAGTCTATCATCGCTCACTGATGGAAAATGACGAAATCAAGCACTAGATCCAAGAGTCACTTCAAATGGGGCACATCCAAACCAGCTCCTCCCCATGTGGAAGTTTGATTGTGTTGTTGAAGAATAAATATGACACCTGGAGGATCTACATTGATTACAAAGCATTAAACAAAATCACAGTCTGGAATCGGTACCCAATTCCCTGAATTGATGACCTTATTGACCAACTCAAGGGGGGGGGGGAATTCTTCAACAAGATTGACCTAAAGTTTGGATACCACCAGGTTCCCATTGAACCAACTGATGTATGGAAGACAACTTTCAAATATAAAGAAGGTCTCTTCAAATGGTTGGTCATGCCCTTTGGATTAACAAATGCACTAGCAAATTTTATGAGATTGATGGATGATGTATTGAGACCCTTCACCAACTCTTTTGTGGTGGTATATCTGGATGACATCCTCATCTTCAACAGAACTTGGGAGGAGCACATGCAACATATTCAGTAGGTTTTAGGCACTCTATGGCAACACAAGCTATATGCCAACTTGGAAAAATGATCCTTTGGCATGAACATGGTCCAATACTTGAGCTACATTGTTGATGAGCATGGGGTACATGTGGATCCAGCTAAGATCAAAATCATTTGTGACTGGCCAGCCCCGACCACACTAACCAAGCTTCGGAGCTTCTTAGGACTTGCCAACTTCTACTGAAGGTTCGTATTGGGATTATCCCATATTTCATGGGCCCTCAACCAAGTAACCAAGGGCAGTGGAAATGAAACTTTTGCATGGGGGAAGGCACAACAACAAGCATTTGATGATTTGAAGCATCGCGTGTGCTCAGCTCCAGTACTCTCCTTACCTGATCTGCAACAACCATTCAAGATTGAGACTGATGCCTCCGACTATGTTGTAGTCACAATTCTCACTCAACATGGTCATCTAGTAGCATACCATAGTGAGACACTCTCAGATACTGTCTGAAAATACCCCAGCTATGACAAAGAAATGTATTCCATTGTGAAAGCTTGTCGTCAATGGAAACATTACATTTTGGGAAAGGAGATAATCAACCACATTGATCACAAACCTCTATTGTTCATACAGACATAGGGGAAGTTGCAAAACAACCACCATCAAAAGTGGTCCACATACCTACAACAGTTCCATCTCAACATCAAGTATAAAATGGGGAGAAAAAATCATGTCATTGACTGCCTCAGTTGACCTCCCATTTCTGCACTCACCATAGTCCTCCATTCCTGTGGGCATGAGGCATCTAAGTGGCCCCAAATTTATCAGCGTGACCCTAACTTCACCACCACCTATCATCTCTTGGGTACATGAGTGAATGCCACTAATTTTCACATACAGGATGGACTGTTATGCCATCTAGGCCACCTCTATATTCCCACAAGAAAGCGTGCAAAGATGATTTGGGAGGATCACTACAATTGGATGGAAGGACATTTTGGCATGGATAAAATTGTTGTCGTTCTATAGAAACATTTTTATTGGCCAAAACTTCAACAAGATGTCAACAAGTATATCATATATTGCACTACATATGCCATTGACAAGCCAACCATCAAGAATAAAGTCATATACACCCCTCTTCCTACTCCCAAGAGGTCTTGGAAATCCATCTTGATGCATTACATGTTTGGCCTTTCGTCCACCAAGCACGAAAATGATTGTGTATTTGTGGTGGTTGATCAGTTTTTGAAGATGGCCATTATCAAAACCTTCAAGAAGAGCATCGCATCGACATATACTGCCAATCTCTTCTTCGAACGGGTATGGGCCCATTTGGGGATACCACAGACCATCACCTCAGATAAGGAAAACATGTTCCTCAACACATTTTGGTCGACTCTTTGGTCACTGTTGGACACCAAGCTCACTAAATCCACTGCTTTCCACCCCCAAACCTATGGCCAAACAAAGTTCATTGATCGAATGATTTTTCATATCCTATGCATGTAAAACTCTAAGAATCCATGTACATGGGATGAGATTATTCCCTATGTTTAGCACAACTACAACAGGGATCTCCATAGCTCCACTAGCCATAGCCCTTTCTAGGTGGGGTTGGGATTCCAACCCTTGGGTCCCATTGATGTTGCACTACCTCTTGCAAACACACAGGAAAAATCTTCACATGATTAGTTTGAGGTGGACAAAGCCATCAAATTCATTGAGTAGATTCAACACATCCTCTAACAGGTCCATGAGATTTTGTAGAAAGTCAATGTTGAGTACAAGCAGCGCCATGATCAACATTGGGTACTGCACCAGTTTTAGGTGGGAGATAAGGTCTGGTTACATTTTCAGAAAGAGAACCTTATAGGGCCCCTTTGGAAGCCCCTCCCACTTCACTATGGGCCTTATAGTATCGCCAAGGTTGTGGGTAGAAATGAATTTGAGTTGACCACTTCACCCTTCCTTGGCTTGCACCTAGTGTTCAATGTGGACCTCCTTCGGCCATATTTTCCACCATTATTGGACACCTCAAAGATCACAAAATAGTTGAAACTAACAGATATCAAACCTGACTTCATGGAACATGAATCCACTGATCAGATAGTGGACACATGGGTCAAGGGCACTCGCCACAAAGGATCTAGCTTTATCGGGTTGTCAAGGTAGGGAAACTACTACACCAAGGAAAGTGGCTCACTTGGGGAAAAATTCAGCATAAGTTTCCTCACCTGATGGGGGCACTCAATGCAATGAAGACCGTTTCTTCCTAATGGGGGAGGAATAATCCAGGTGGATATTTGTGGCCACCCACCTATTCCATATGGCTCCTCTTGACAATTGTTAGTTCAACACGTTCTTCTGTAATTATTTGTAATTATGGCTTCTACACTTTCAGGGTTGTCTAAATCCCTACATGGCTTCCATTTGGCGATTGTTGGCCTCCCACCTAATCCAACTAGCTTGTTTTGGAAGTTTTCATGTCTATACATCTTTCTGTCCTTCCAAGGTCGTTTTGGGTCCCTAAATAGTTTTTTTTTTGGCTTGCCATGGTCAAACTGCACACTAAGTCACAATTTGATGACATAATGAGTATTTCTTGGAAACACCTTTCCAACTAGCTATCACATGCCCAAAACGAAGGTCGTATGGAAAAGTTACGACCTTGGGAAGTTGAGGTACCAGCTTACCCATCAGGGCCCACATAAATTTTGGTGTTTCATCTCCTAGGGTTATTTTTTTGGATGTCTAGGGTTTTAGCATTCATGAGTAATGTTAAAAAGGCATCTGAAGCCTCATTGTAATCATTCTATGTAATATACCAGATATAAAAAGTATGCAGAACAAAAATAAAATGATAGAAATGGAAGAATAAGAGCAATATAACCAGAACAATCACCACAATAACACTGAAATGATATAAGAATAACAACATAAATAAAACTTTGATTCTGAGAGAAATGTTCACGGGCCTCTTCGAGGGGGAAACCTCTAGTTGAGAAGAGATCTATTACAATAATATCCAAGCTAGGGTTCTCATACCCTGGACTCCTATTTATACTAAATATGTCTATCAAAAGAAGCATCTAGAGGAAGATCCTTCTAGAAGAAGAAGATTCTATTAGGTCTTCTTACATTCGAATTATTCTATTTTATTGCAAGGTCTTATTAATATTGACCTTTATTACATCCGAATATATTGTTCTACCTATGTGTGGGTTAGGAACCTAACATGTCCTCCCCCTTAAAAACAACCTTGTCTTCAAGGCTTGAGATGTGGAAATTGTTGCAGAATGGTAGTTGGTTCCCAAGTGGCATATGTTGGAGTTGTATATTTCCAATGGACTAACACTTCGTTGATGGTTCTCTAACATATGAGATGCTCACGCTGGTCCAAAACTGCTTGTGGCTGTAGCCAAATGGATCCTTCTTCGGCTAACTCAGGAAGGTTGGTTTGAATTTGGAACTTAGTTCCAATCACCTTCTTTAAGCATGAAATATGAAAAACAGGATGTAGCTTCGAATGACTGGGAAAAGGTGACTAATAGGCCACCTGTCCCACATGCTTGAGAACAGTATAAGGACCATAAAATTTGGGCACTAGCTTCTGACAATGCTCAGCCTTAAGGGAATTTTTCTTGTAAGGTTGTAGTCAAAGAAACACCTCATCCCCTTTTACAAATTGACATTCAAAGTGACCTTGATCGACTTGTTGCATCATGTGATTTTGTGCCATGACCAAATTCTCTTTGATGGTACGGAGAATAGCCTCTCGAATTGTAAGTGTTTGGTCAACCGCCTGGACCTTCGAGACACCAGGTAAGTATGAGAGAACTGAAGATGGCTTCTATCCATATACCGCTTCAAAAGGATGCATGTGTGTAGTTGTATGGTATGAAGTGTTGTACCACCGTTCATCTAGGGGTAACCATTTTTTTTCCAAGTCAAAACACCTCAAATATGTTTCCAAACACTTGTTGACAACTTCCATTTGACCATCAATATGGGGATGATAAGTTGTGCTGAGATGCAATTGGGTGCCTTGTAGCTTGAACAGTTCTTGCCAAAAATTGCTTGTGAAAGTTGGCTCATGATCAGAAACAATAGAGTGCGGCATGACATGAATATTGAAGACCAGATCCATGAAAAT
Organism: Picea sitchensis; assembly: GCA_010110895.2. Taxonomy (NCBI): domain Eukaryota; kingdom Viridiplantae; phylum Streptophyta; class Pinopsida; order Pinales; family Pinaceae; genus Picea; species Picea sitchensis. The sequence continues at coordinate 42,377 of SNQJ01S0051821.1, forward strand.
TTGAGCCATCGTGGATGTTGTAAATGGGTGTTGAAGAGTGCAGAAATGAGCATACTTGGAAAGGTGATCAACAACCACCATGATGACTGATTTATTTCTCGATTTGGGTAAGCCTGTAATAAAATCCATAGAGATATCCCTCCAAATAGAAGGTGGAATCGGGAGCGGTTGTAGTGTGCCCAGAGATTTGATTGTTTCTCCCTTGTTGCGTTGACACACATAACATTCAGCGACAAAATCATGAATGTCCTATTTCAAAACATCCTAGAAAAAAGAACGTTTGACCCTATCATACGTTTTGGTGAACCTGCAGTGCCCCACTGTGTGTGTATCATGAAGATCAAAAAGTACTGTGGATTTAAGCTTTGATTGTTTACTTAAATACAAACAACCTTTGTATCAAAGCTCATCATGGAGCCAAGAGTACCCTAGGAAAGTTGGAGAATTGGACTGCAATTGTCGTATCATATGCGAACTTTTGGGATCTTGTAGCCATTTCTGGCGAATAGCTTGGAGCCAATCTAGTACAATGAAGGAAAGACAAAAAAGGGATCCTTCATCTTCATATTTTCAGGAAAGTGCATTCGCAACCACATTGTCTTTGCATTTTCTGTAAATGATCTCATAATCATATACAAAGAGCTTAGTCACCCATTTATGTTTGTCCGGGGAGGAAATGCGTTGTTCCATAAAATACTTGAGGCTTTGATGGTCTATCTTAATTTGGAAGTGTTGCCCCAATAGATAAGGGCGCCACAGATCAATGACATGAAGAATAGACAACATTTCATTTTCATAGATTGATTTTCCCAGATTTCTTTAAATAGTTTCTTGCTGGTAAAGGCCAAAGGCTGACCCTATTGCATAAGAACAACACCAATTCCTTTCCCTGAAGCTTCACATTCCAAGACAAAGGTATTTGTGAAATCAAGAAGGGCCAGGACTGGGGTGGTGCACATGGCCATCTTCAAGGTTTGGAAAGCTTGAGCAACGGCTGGAGTCCAAGTGAAAGAGTTATTTTTTAGGAGAGCAGTGAGAGGTGTTGCAATCTTTCCATAATTCTTAACAAACTTGCGATAATAACCTGTTAAGCCCAGAAATCCCTGCAAGTTTTTGAGAGTATTTAGGTGAGGCCATTCTTGCATAGCTTCAATCTTTTTAGGATCCACCCTGACGTCGTCCTTGCCAACCAAATGACCCAAGTACTCTACTTCTGAGGCGCCAAAAGCACATTTAGATTGTTTCAAGAAAAGTTGGTGATGAGAGAGTAGATGGAGAACTTGATCCACATGAGCAAGATGGTTTGTCCAGGTTTTTCTATAGATGAGGATATCATCAAAGAAAACTAAGACAAAATGACAGAGAAAAGGACAAAAGACATGATTCATGAGGCTTTGGAAGGTGGAGGGGGCATTACATAAGCCAAAGGGCATGACCAAAAACTCATAGTAGCCCTCATGAATTCTAAAGGTAGTCTTGGGAATGTCTACCTCTTTCATAGGTATCTGGTGGTAGCCCGAATGAAGATCAAGTTTATTAAAGAATTGGGCACTGCTCAATTCATCCAAGAGGTCATCAATGACAGGAATGGGAAATTTTTCTTTAATGGTAAGTTTGTTGAGGGCACGGAAGTCATGATACATTCGCCAAGAACCTTCTTTCTTCGGGACAATGACCATAGGAGAAGAGTAGGGGCTCGTACTAGGGAGGATAACGCCTGCATTAAGGAGTTCCTGGACCATTTTCTCAATTTCATTTTTTGGGAAAAGGGGTGACAATACGGACGGATATTGGGAGGAACACTTCCAGGTACAAGGGGAATGGAATGATCATGAACACCATGGGAAGGAGGGAGTCCCTGGGGAGTGGAAAATACCACTTGATGTTTAGAAAGGATGGCTTGGAGGTCTTGCAGCACCGAGGGTGTCTCTATTTCTTGTGTGGCATGGAGTTGGGAAATAACACCAGAATGACCTTTTTTGAGCAGTTTTTCCATGCAATGAGAACTAATGATATCAGGTGAATCGATGGTGATGCCTTGTACCTTATATTGGTGGCTCTCCTGGTCGAATTGCATGGTTAATTCCTTAAACTCCATGAGAATGGGACCCAAAGTCCTTAGCCAATTTGCACCCAATACAATGTCACAACTGCCCATGTCGATAGCAAACATATGAGATTTCAGGTGGTAGTCACCAATTTGGAGATGCACATTTTAACAATGCCCTCCACATTTCATGGAGCCACCATTGACAATCATGATTTGGAAATTATTGATGGCATGGATGTAGCAATGAGTTTCTTGGGCAATGCGGCGGTGAATAAAATTATGGGTGCTTCCACTATCAACTAGAATGGTGACCTTCCAATGCTTGATGTAACCGATTAGCTTGAGGGTTTGGGGAGTGGAGAAGCCAGTGAAAACATTGAGGGAAATGACTAGTTCTACTTCAAGAGGATCTGAAGGAGGGGTTATGTCAGTGGTTTCAGGTGACTCAGACACAAGGGGAGCTTCAACATCCTCTTCCGAAATATCCTCGGATATGACCATAAAAAGATTTTGTTCTTTACACTTGTGGCCTGAGAAATATTTTTCGTTACAATTATAACAAAGGCCTTTGAGCTAGCATTCAACCATTTCATCCCTAGTCAATTTTTGGATCTTTAGTGGAGCAGAAGGAGTAGTGGGATTTACTTGTTTAGTGTGAGGGATAAAGGAGGGTTTTCGGTTTTGAGAAGATACAACCTGTTGTTCTTCTTTAGCTCTTTTAGTATCCTCCACCGAACTTTGAGGCCAAGCCATGAGGACATGGTCCCGAATCTCATCCTTGAGGCCACTGATAAAACACTCTCGGAAAAAGGCATCAGACATGCCCTCTGTCCGAAAATCCAGGTGCTCAAAGGCAGCTATAAAGTCTTCCACTGTTCCTGATTGTTTCAACTTTGTCAGATGGTCCAAATGGTTGGTGTCAATGTCAAAGCATTCATAAAGCTCTGCCACAAAGTGTGTCCAAGCAATATACCCTTGACAGGAAGTTTTTCTCCATTGCCACCATTGCCAACGTTCTTGATATAGATGGAGAAAACCATATCGGAGTTTGGCCAAGTCATCTATAATGTCGTATA
>SNQJ01S0051821.1:45577-57585 GCA_010110895.2 Picea sitchensis
AGAGGAAGGGTTATCTATAGGGATATGCATCTTGGTGCAGAGTGTCGAAAAGACAGATTCAAGATGGGTGGTCAGGTCTTGTTTGATTTTATCCATTAAGGACTGCATGGTTGTATTGATGGCGGTAACATTGGCACTGAGTTGTTTCACTTCTTGTTGGTTCTCTCTAAGACTAGATTTCAAGGTATTGAAGCGAGCTTCCAAGTCTTGGCTATGGGTATGGGCCATGAAGACAAGGGAACCAAAAAGGGGTGGGTGGGGTGAAAATTTTTGCCGAAAAATGATATGTATGAATGTGATAAGGGCGAAGAGAGGAATCCAATGGAATAGGTCTCAAATAATGGTGAAACAATTTCCAAAATCCTATGGGTTATACTCCAGTAAGAAGAATACTGCAGTGATGAAATGCCCAAATGCTTAGCCAGGAAGAAATGTGTTGTGACTTGGCAACCCGAACATAGTTGCCCGACGATAGATCTTGTATGTTTTAATTTGTTTATGTTTCTGTCCCCAAGGGTTATGTATTCAGGGGTTCTACAGACAAGGGTTTTCCCTGTGCTATAGCTCTCTAATATATGTGTGGGGTCCATTAGTAGTACTCGGCCCAATATCTCAGGGCACTAACTAAGGAGGCTAGACCGTACCCTTATCCATACTACCCAACTACCCAAGTACTAGAGAGTATATTCCTGAGTGTTGTTCTCAGTGGCACTATAGCAGTCAGGCGACCGATCAATTTATCCAAAGAGGGCCTTAGGTAATCTAGGTCAATCCGTACACAGGTGTTGTCTGATGTGCTACCACTTGAAGGGGTACTAGCAGGGGTTACAAGGGTGGCCAATAGATGTGCAATTAAGTACCACTTGTATTTCTTACATGTATGAATTCTTCAACCACGGGTTTATGCGTGTAATGTCAGATCTTTGTGACTTAAAGATGTCGGAATACGTCTCTACCCTGAAAAAAATTTACCCACAATTTCTACCGAGGAAAGTGCTCTGATACCACTTGTATTATATTAGATATAAAAAGTATGGAGAATAGAAATAAAATGATAGAAATGGCATAATAACAACAATATAACCAGAACAATCACCACAATAACACTGGAATGATATAAGAATAACAACATAAATAACACTTTGATTCTGAGAGCAATGTTCACGGGCCTCTTCGAGGGGGAAACCTCCAGTCGAGCAGAGCTCTATTACAATAAAATCCAAGGTAGGGTTCTCATACCCTCGACTCCTATTGATACTAAATATGTCTATCAAAAGAAGCATCTAGAGGAATATCCTTCTATAAGCGAAAGCTTCTATTAGATCTTCTTACATTCAACTTATTCTATTTTATTGCAAGGCCTTATTAATACTGACCTTTATTACATTCGAATATATTGTTCTACCTATGTGTGGGTTAGGTCCCTAACATTATTCTCATACAGATGTGCATAGAAGCCACATCTATTCTTAGAGATAGCTACTACCATTCGAGCAAGTTGTTTTCAGTTATGTAGTTTTACAGTTTCAGCCTATTTTATTTATTCAATAGAAGTTATTGTTCACTAGATATCTTTTGTTGTTCTTTGTATCTATGTGTTATTGTATTCAGTCTGTTATTCCTTTCATTCCACTCATAAATATGGATCAATATTAACAAAAAAATATTTTATAGATATAATAGATACATGTTTGTTAGTTTTCTCAACTAAGAAATTGGTCCCTCGCACTCTCTCTCACACACACACATATAGAAATTAAATCTTACTTCTAATTTGGTTGATGATGTAGGATTTATTTTTCTAGCGTTCTCTGAAAATAGCGCAGTCTAATTGCATGATCATTTGAGAGAAGAAATATGAAATATAATATGCAGAATAGAAATATTTAGCAAGTAGTAATGAAACAACAAGATTATAGCTATATCAATACTAGAATAACACCAGAAAGAGAACCTTTATTAAGATAACAATGTTCACTTGCATCTTCAAGGGGGAAACCTCTAACAAAGCAGAGCTCTATTACAAGAATCTCCAAGAAAAAATATTCAATACCCCTTACTCTTCTTTATACTAATTATACCTTCTAAGGAAACTTCTAGAGGAATATCTTTCTAGAAGCGGAAGCTTCTATTAGGTCTTCTTACATTGACTTATTCTCCTTTAGTTATTAGGCCTTACTAACTAATGTCAGCCTTTATTACATAGAAAATATATCCTACTAACTAATGATCCATGAAAATGGGTTGGGATCAAATCCTAAATGTCCTCCCCCTTCAAAAGAAGCCTTGTCCTCAAGGCTAAAGGTGTGAAAACTGCTGGAGTATGGCCGTTGGTTCCCAAGTTGCATCCTATGGTGATGTGTCCTTCCACTTGATCAACACTTCCTTGATAGTTATTCCTCGCAATTGACATTCATGGTTATTGAGGAATTCTTCTAGTTGGAGCCAAAATGATCCTTCTTCATCTAATTTTGGAAGGATGGTTTGGACTCTACAATTCCATCCCACCACTTTCTTTAGACAGGAAACATGGAACACCGAATGGATCTTGGAATTAGCTGGAAAGGCCAATTTGTAGGCCACTGAACCAATACGCTTGATAATATGGTAGGGAACATAAAACTTGGGTTCCAAATTGTTATGTCCCTAGGCTTTGAGAGATCTTTGTTTGTAAGGTTGGATCCTGAGAAACACCTAATCACCTTCCTAAAAAACCCTTTCTGAACAATGTTGGTCTACCTCTTTCTTCATGCGATTTTGGGCCATGTGGAGGCTATCCTTCAGAGCTGCTAGGGTGGTTGTTCAACCTTGCAACATTGTACTAATATATTGGACCTTTTATGTTCCTTGAAGATAGGTAGTGACTATAGGTGTGCATTATCCATACACTGCTTCATATGGGGTGATTTTAGTGGACGTGTGATAGGAATCATTATACCACCATTCTTCCAAGGGGATTCGTTGCACCCACTGGTGTTGTGTGTCCAAAGAAAAACATCGTAAGTAGGTTTCCAAACATTTGTTGACCACTTTCGTTTGGATGACAGACTGGGGGTGGTAGGCTATACTCGTGTTCAGTTGGGTTCCCTGCAATTTAAACAACTCTTGCCAAAATGTGCTGGTGAAATTTGGGTCATGATCAGATACAATAGAGGTAGGCATGCCATGTAACTTGAAAATCTAATCAAGGAAAACTTGTGCTAATAGTGCCAGTGTGAAAGGGTGGGGTAAGGAAAAAATGAGCATACTTGGAGAGGTGATCAACCACCACCATGATGACGAACGTGTTCCCATCTTTAGGAAGGCCCACTATAAATTCCATGGAGATGTCTGTCCACATAGAAGTTGGAATGGGTAGCGGTTGTAGGGCTCTTCGATACCTGATAGTTTCTCCTTTATTACGTTGGCACACCTCACAGTCAGTGACAAAGTGAAGGATATCCTTATTCATACCTACCCAGAAAAAGAATGACGTGCACGAGCATAGGTATTTTGGAAGACCAAGTGACCTGCAATAGCTAATGAGTGCAACTCATTTAAGATCCTTGACTTGAGTGAGGAAGAAGGCGATAGAGCTAGTTGATCCTTATATTTGAGAATATTATCCTACCAAGTGTAGCCTATGGGAGGATTAGGGTCCTCGTGAAGGCGCTGAATTATCCTGGAGATAGTCGGGTGTGTTAACCATTATTGTCGTACTTCTTCAATCCAATCAGTGATCGATAAGGATAAGGAAAAGAGGGAGTCATCATCCTCATGTTGTCTTGATAATGCATCAACGACGATATTGTCTTTTCCATTTTTATATATGTTTTCTTAATCATAACCCAATATTTTGGTCAACCACTTATTTTGTTCTGGGGAGGATAATCTGCTCCAAAAAATACTTCAAACAATGGTGATCTATTTTGATCTAAAAATGACGTCCCAAAATATATGGTCTCCATGTTTGCACTGCATGGAGAATGGCCATCATTTCTTTTTCATACGTAGATATTCCCATATTGTAGCCACTCAATGATTTTCTAGTAAAGGCCAAAGGTAGACCATCTTGTGTGAGCATTGTGCCTATACCAGTGCCAAAAGAATCTGATTCCACCACAAATTTTTTGTTGAAGTCGGGAGCTTCTAGGACATGATAAGTGCACATGACATTCTTTAACTCTGTGAAGGATTACTGAGTAGTAGGTGTCAAATGAAATTCATTCTTCTTAAGAAGGTTGGTCAAGGGCTTAGCAATTTTTCAATAATGGTGGAAAAATTTCCTGTAATATCCTATGAGACCTAGAAAACCCCTTAGGTGTTTTAAGGTCTTGGGCCACAGCCACTCCTGCATAGCTTGTATATTTTTGGGGTCCACTTTTACCCCTTCTCGACCCACAATCTGTCCCAAGTATTCCACTTCGCTGGTTCCAAAGGAACATTTGTTCCTTTTTACAAACAATTGGTTAGCCTGCAACAACTGAAATACTTTGTCCACATGAAGAAGGTGGCTATCCAAAGTGTGGTTGTAAATAAGAATGTCATGAAAGAAAACTAGGAAAAACTATTGAAGGAAAGTTTCAATATTTTATTCATGAGACTTTGGAAGGTGGATGGGGCATTACAAAGGCCAAAAGGCATGACCAAGACTTCATAATTTCCTTCATGAGTTCTGAAAGAAGTCTTCGGAATATCTTCCTCCTTCATTTGGATCTAGTGATAGCCAGAGCGAAGGTCTAATTTGGTGAAGACACGGGAAAAATGGAGCTCATCCAATAACTCATCAATGACAGGAATGGGAAACTTATATTTGATGGTCAATTTATTCAGAGAATGAAAATCGGGACACATGCGCCAAGTACCTTATTTCTTTAAGACCATCACCACTGGTGAATAATATGGGCTCGTACTAGGTAAAAACACCCCCACCTCCAGTAATTCATGTACCATCTTTTCTATCTCATTTTTCTGAGCAAATGGATATATGTAGGGACATACAATGGGGGGTTGACTTCTTGGAAGGAGAGGGGTGATATGATCATGCTCACCCCTAGAGGGAGGTAAGTCTTTTGCAACCTCAAAAACCTTGGGGTACTTGTCCAAGATGAGTTGCATGCTAGGAGGAACTACCTTAGAGGCATGTTCAATGACCAGGATGACATGAAATTGAGAAATCACACCATGGTGGCCTTTCTTCAACATTGTTTCCATCCTATGAAAGCTAATAATTTTAGGGGATCCTGCTTGGAGACCTCGGAGGGTGTAGGTGTGAGTGTCTTGGGAGAAGCTCATATATAATTATTGATAATCCATTATGATTGGTCCCAGAGTGAGAATCCATTCCATGCCCAATATAATATCACAACCACCCATGGAAATAGAGAACATGTGGGTTTTCAAATGATAATCACCCATTTGGAGTTTGAAATTCTCACAATGGCCCCCACACTTCATTGTACCACCATTAGCGATGAGGATTTGAAAATTAGAAAAAGGGTGAACAAAGCAGTGGAGCTCCTCAACAAGCCTGCGGTGAACAAAATTATGGGTTCTACCACTATCAATCAACATCACAACTGACCTATGTTTGATGTATCCCTTGATCTTAAATGTATGCAGGGACAAAATACCCGAGAGGACATGAAGAGATATGACAGGTTCCTCTGGTTCCACAGGGGTTGCAACTAGAGCTTCAACGTGATCACTTGGGTGAGCCTCCTCTAGGTCGGGAGCCTCATATGATGGGATGTATTCATAGGGAGAGGAAGTTGATGCATCAATCTAGAATAACTTTTTTTCTCTACATTTATGTCTTGGTGAATACTTTTCATCACAATAGTAGCAAAGTCTTTTCTTGTGACGTTCTGCCATTTATACTGGAGATACCTTTTGGACATTCAAGGTTTGTGTTGAAGCATGGTGAGCCTTGGGTGAGGACAGTTGAGGAATTTATCCTTCATGAGTGGGGCCTGAAGGATGGTATCTACTTCCAGTGCTAATTGGCATGCATGCAACTAGGTAGTAAGATGATGCATGATGACATGAGCATGCATGGCTTCCTTTAAGCCACTAATAAAACATTCAAGGTAAAATGCATTAGATAATCCCTCAGTTTGGATAGATAAATGTTCAAATTCCATGATGAAATCTATGACTGATCCAGTTTGGCACAGTTTAGTGATTCGTCCCAAAAAATGTGATTCTCGATCAAATCAAGAACAAACTTCTTTAGTGAACATGTTCCAAGTGGGTATGCCTAGATAAAATTTCCTATGCCATTGCCACAATTTCCATCGTTCTTGATACAGATACAAAACCCCTACATGGATTTTGGTCTCATCATCCCAAATATTATGAAGGGAGAAGTATTGTTCCATTTGAGAAACCCACCCTGTTGGGTTGGATCCATCAAATTTATGCATCCCAACTTTGGGCACCTTATTCCAAGAGTGTGGAGAACCCCAAAGGGAGTGGGATGAATGAGTATGCTCATGTTGGGAATGTTTGGGGTCTTCTGCATTAGGCTTCACCTTCTTACCTTTTATGAATTGTTGTGTGGAAGCATGGATGGCTACTTGGACTTCTATGTGTAGGGACTCTTTGACTTCAATGTGTATGGAAGTATGGAGGGATTCCACTTCATGTTCTAAGTGGGACAACTTATACTCCCAGTCTTATTGGTTCTGAGCACAAGTGGTTGGCATGGTAGCGGCTTAGGAAGTAGATGAGGTGTTGGAATGGAAATCAGGGCCACAAAAAGTGATAGGGACAAGGGTGATCATGACAAAAATAGTCCAATGGGATAGGTGGAAAATAAGGGTGTCCCGGAAAGGGTTGTCACTTCAGGGAAAAAATGGCTTAAAAGTGAAGGGTACCACTGCAAGTAGAATGAAGAGAGGGATCCAATGGAATAGGTCACAAATAAGGGTGCGACCGGGCCCCGTAACTGTTTTTTTTTACTCCTAAGGAGTTATACTCCGCCCTGAATACTTCTGCAGTGGCATAATTCCCAAATTCTTAATTATAAAAACTGTTGCCAGGGAGTTTCTGCAGTGAAAAATTTAGTAAGGACCAAGTTGCATTGTAATAAATTAGTTGTTGTCATCCCAAGGGTTAGGGTTTGTAGGGTATCTACAGGCAAGGGTTTTCCTTGTGTTATAGATATCTTATATACGTGTGGGATCGAATAGTATTACTCGACCCAATATCTCAGGGCACAAACTAAGGAGGCTAGACTATACCCTTAGCCATACTACCCAATTACCCAGGTACTAGAGAGTATCTTCCTAAGTGTTTTTCTCAATGACACTATAACAATTAGGCAGTCGATCGATTTATCTACAAAGGGCTTCATGATATCTAGGCCAATCTGTATACATGTGTTGTCTCATGCACTACCACTCGAAGGGGTACCAACATGGGTTACAAGAGTGGCCAACAATGTGTGCTTAAGTACCACTTGTAGTTCTTGCATGTATGATTCCTCGACCGTGGGTTTATGCGTGGAATGACAAATCCCTATAGCTTAAAGCCACTGGAATACATCTCTACCCTGGAAAAAAAAATTACCCCACAAGTTTTTCCCAAGAAGTAGCTCTGATACCACTTGCAATATACCAAATGAAATATAATATGTTGAACATAAATATTTAGCAAGCAGTAATGAAACAACAAGATTATATTTAGATCAATAACAGAATAACACCAGAAAGAGCACATTTATTAAGACCACAATGTTCACTTTCCTCTTCAAGGGGGCAACCTCCAGCAGAGCAAAGCTCTATTACAATAATATCCAAGACAAAATATCCAATACCCCCTACTCTTATTTATACTAATTCTACCTTCTAAGGAAACTTCTAGAGGAAGATTCTATTAGGTCTTCTTACATTGAATTATTCTCCTTTATTTATTAGGACTTCTTAACTAATGTCGACCTTTATTACATACAAAACATATCCTACTAACTAATTACCCATGAAGAGGGGTTAGGATTGGATCCTAAAAAAATACTCACATGGCTACCAGTGGAATACATGTGGAAATTTCATAGTGTATCCAAAAAATGGAATGCTCTCCTGTCATCAACCAAATTCATAACGAACATATGGAGAAAGAGGCATCCTAACAATATTTATATTTCTTTAATACCAAAAGGTAGCTCATGGACTCAACCACCATTAACACTAGAAAAAAGAAACACATAACTCAAAACAAGGTTGGCTTAAGCTAAAACACCCAAGAGAATAAAGTTGCAAGAACTAAGGTATCAAATTTAAATATGCCATAAGGCCAACAAATTGATGCATAAAACACTAAACTATGTTTCCTACAATGGGAGGTTTGTCATGATCATTTGAGGTAGGGGCCCTTCCATTCACAATGGGATGTTCCTCAGTTGATAAATCCCATCCAGATAGCAAGGGATAGTTTCTAAAACTACTTTCCCTATGTGGTAGAGGTTAAAGGCATGCTAAATGCTCATTCTAAACACTCTCTGACATGTCTTCTAGTCTATATGTGGGTTTTCCAATGAAACTATGTTGAAGCGGGCTAGGAAAGGCCATTTGGCTCTTGATTCATATGTAACAGGTATCCCCTAAAAAAATTATAATCTATTATAACGGGTCAATCCCCTTTCTTATTTTTTATGTCTACACTCTTACCTACAAGGTGAATTAACATGGTAATGCATGGTTGAATAATGAGAGAAGGTGGATTACTACTGATGTCTGTGAAATGTACCATCATTATGCTTTTTCCGTAGAAAATAAATCAATTTAAATTAGAAAAAAATTGAGGCTAAAGTGAATTCAAGATTCCATGTTAATTTATCCCCTCGAAGAGAAACATTTCATGATATCGAAGATGGAAGATATGGTATCCAAAGAATCCTCACCCATGGCCACATAAAATTGATCAACAAACAAAACCAACAAGGATTTTTCAAAGTTTTTCCCTACCCACATTGAGGGCACCATTAGTTCAAAATTTTTGACTAAGAAATCCTCTAAGCTCTTCCCAATTAGCATTTCCCCATAATTAAACAAACTAGGAAAACATTGCTTTTTTGGTTCTATCACCACCTTCCAAAGGCTTATTAGTTTGAAGAGAAAATCATGTTTCTTGGAGTTAACCCAACAAATCCTATTAAGCCACCCCTACTATATTCACTTTGGATATAGCCACCTTGTAGGCCCAACATGACCATAATATTCTTAGGCACTAAGTCTTGAGTACTCTATAATGATTTTTTTCTTTAATTCAACCAAGACAACCACATTCAAGTATGAACATCAAACATCTAATTGTTCATCTGAATTCCCTTATTGGACAACTTATGGGCTAGGAACTATGTTGTTTTGGCCAAAACGTTTCCTACATGCAAGATGAGATTGGACCATTAGAGACAATGTTCATTAAAACAAAGGATTGTTATGAGAGAGAGTTCTTTAAAAGAAAGGAAGGAAGGATGTGTTAGCCTCATTATCTTCCAAATACTTTGTATAGCAATATTCCCAAGCTACTTTGAATTTAACATGTGGAACTCACTAGAATAGTTTGCAAAGAGACCCCCTTACATACTTTCTTTACTAGGGGAATCCCTCAACTAATGTAGTGTCTCAATAGAACTTTCCAATCCTCCTTTCCTATGACTAATCTCACTACCCATTTGACACACCAGGTTTTAGATTGAATTTTTCTTGTACACTAAGGTCACCTAGCACCCTTGAGGTGCAACGAAGGTCCCAACTGATTATTTGAAAGTGTTTTCCATTAGCTAGGCTAGACCCATAAGTTTTTGAGAGCCTTTTCTATGTGATTTTATGTAAGATTTGGCAAGACCCAACATGATGAGTACTAAACATACATAGAAACCAAGACCTTGGTGAAAATCTAAAACTTGGTTGCTAATGCTAGAGTCCTACTCATCTATTTTTCAATTTTCTTCTCCACCCTATTCATTATAATATCCCAAAACGCCTTGGGAGACACCTAGAATGTGAACATCATGTTGCTAAGTAACTTGAAGACAATTTGGCCATGGTGGAACTAAACTTAATTTTAAGAAAAAGTTGCATCCACATTGCCATCTAACTCTGAAACTCAAGGCTTCATGATGATATCAGAAATTATTGCAGAGAGTGAAATTTCTTTGTGGTATATATAGAGCCGCCTGGTCTCCTCGGCATCTGATCTGTGTGGGATTATTGATATAGTGCCCATGGTGCTTTGTGTTGACAAGGTCATGATGGGTATTGTAAACATAAATATCCCTAAATCACTCTCCTTTGCTACCACGTTACACTGTAGACTTTCTTGCCTCTTTATTGCTTCCACGCTTGTGTGATCGAAGGGAATGTTGACAATTATTATTTGATGTATATATAAAGATTATAAACAAACGAGTATATATTTAATATTAACTACCAGACTTTGAATAATGTTGTCAACTCAAAATAACAGACTTTGAATAATGTTGTCAACTAAAAATAAAATTAATTGTAACAAACACCGAGATGCCTCGTTGTCACCTTCTTAAAAAATCCCACATCGCCCGTGAGTTTTTAACATAAAACGGAGTTCTATATTGTGGATATGTTTCTCTATCTTTAATTTAAGTAGGTGACTCTGCGATTATGATGAGTTCAGTCCGTTTTCATGGAGTTAAGTTTAATCATGTAGGAAACTTTGGATTCAAATGATATAAAAATTATAAGTTTTTATAATTTAAAATTTTAAAACATTTTTGAAATTTGAAATCTTGGTTAATTAAAAGTAATTTTTTTTAAGGACAATTTTATTATGATGTATGAAACTTACATTAAAATGTCTCATCATGTTTGAAATTTGTGCTAAATCTATGTTTAATTTATTATTAATAAAAATATTTTTTTTAATAGTAAAAATGTTTGAAATTTGTGTTAAATCTATGTTTAATTTATTATTAATAAAAATATCATTTTTTAAGAGTAAAATTGTGTGTACTTGATACCAAGAGCCCGTAAGCCATTGTTAGCAAGAACAAACTCCTACTCTTTGAGCCTTATCATAGCAAGCCATTGAAAAGAGACCATTTTACTACAAGATTAACTACAATACCAAACTCTTGTGTTGTCCTTTGCATCATTGTCTAGATGCTTTTTTTTTCGAAAAATTTCAAGTTGGGATGATGCAAAACACAATGCTATAGGGGGCATCATGATTTGCATTAATTTTGCACTGATGTGGCCTTTTTCTGTTGTATTTTCAACATGCACTCTATAAGGGGCCAACTTAGCGATCAAAACAACGATTTGAAGAGTTTGTTTGCATCAAGTTAGCATCGACTTACACGACACAATATTGCAAAAAAACCATCCTAGACAGTCACTTCCATGTCGACTTTCCATCCAATCTGTGTATTTTTTGTGACATTAGTGTCATAATGTGTCGATCTAAGCATTGATATTTCATATTGGGAATCATTCTTATATTATATGTGCATCCTAATAGAATTGTGATAGAATCAAAATACAAATTCTTTGAGCCATTTTACATCGTATTTACATCTTCTTAGCATCGAACTACATCATTCATGCATTGTGTTAGCGTCATGTCCGTGTCATTATTATTTCTTTTGCATCATATTAGCATCATGAGAGACACATTTTGTCACATATATGTCAAAATTGTGCCTTATTGCATTACAATTATGTCAATTTTAAGTCATTTTAACGTCCAAACTACATTGTTTTAATGTCTAAGTTGAGACATAATTACTATTTATGATTTATTTATTTTCATTAATTTAATTATTAATTTTATAATATCTAAATATTGATAATATCGATGATTAGTATAAGTCTATTTTCCAATGTACTAATCATAAGAGAAAAAACCACACACACACACACAAATATATATATATATATATATTCAATGTATCACTGTCAATTGGGTTTAGCTTGGGTGGTTGGGAAGGTTATTGATCTAGATTTTATGAGCAGAATGAAATGAATACAGATCTATATTATGAACACAGA
>SNQJ01S0051822.1:18894-33184 GCA_010110895.2 Picea sitchensis
ATTTATATTTCAGGGTGGAAGGGAGGTTCTAGGGAGGACTGTTGTCCTCATAGGTTCAAGTGGGTGCTTGAACATAGGGAGTTGTAGCTTCCATCTGGTTGCAGCCAGAGAAACCAGGGTGGCAGGGTGGTGCAAGGGAGAACTATTTTTCTCTGTTATATAGGTTGGTTGCCTGTATGATTGGAAGTTGGTGCTTCCATCCAGTTGGTGCTGGAAACACTCAGGGAGTTGGTGCTAGATAAACTAGGGAGTTTGTGCTTCCTTCTAGTTGGTGCTAGAGAAATTAGGGAGTTGGTGCTTCCTTCTAGTTGGTGTTAGATAAACCAGGGAGTTGGCGCTTCCTTCTAGTGGGTGCTAGCGAAAACAGAGAGTTAGTGCTCTTAGCAAGTAGCAGCTTGAAAAACTGAGGTTGTAGCCTCATTATGAGTTGGTGCTCATATGCATGATAATGTAAAGAATGTAACTATTACTTATCATATAAAGAAAAAGAGGTTTCTACCCTGTATGGGTTTCCTCGGGAAATATCTGTCTCTGTGTTTCTCATATATGTGATTGATGCTGAATGTGCCATTGTTTATTTCCCTACATTATTGTGATCAACATTCAGTGTTTCTGCAAAGAGTTTAAAAGAAGCATAATTGTTTAAGCACGGTAACAACTGATTCACCCCCCCTCTGAGTTGTCCAACAGGGTCTAGTCCACAAGATATCAATATTATTATGAATTCATGGTTTCTCCCTCCTTTTATCCCAGAAAAACACCTAGTATCCCTCCTTGAATGCTCTATTTTTCACTTTTTGATCAAACATTCCTTTAACTTTATCTTGGTTGTGTGTCATTTGATCCAAAGAAGTCATACTAGATTCATCAAGTTATACCAATTGGTTGATTCTTCCATGAAGAGCCTCCTTATCAGTGATGTATTGTTGCACGAAACAAAGGGTAGGAATTTGGAGGTTAATGGGTAATTTGGATTCAAATACATATACTAGTTCAAACATGATTTTTCCTGTGGAAATATTTGTAATACAGTCCACCCATAGGGAATACTTGATCTTACTATCCCAGGCCTTCTTGTTTTCTCCTACAATTTTCTTGACAATATTTATTATATTTTTATTACTTGATTATGCTAATCCATTCCCTTGGCGATAGTAGTTGGAAGAGTGAGATATGATGATACTGCATTTGAAGCAGAATTCTACCAATGCGAGGGAGATGGATGCCTTATCAGTAGTAATCTTGGCAGGGGTACCAAATCTCGTTATGATCCTGTCTTTGAGGAAATTCATGACAACTTCCTTGATTTCCTTGATGGCCTCTACCCATTTAGTGAAATAATATGTAGCCGTCAAAACCCAACAATATCCATTGGTGGAGTTATAATTGAATTTTCMAATGAAGTATAAGCCCCACTACTGGGAAGGAGTTTCTACTATGAATGGTTTCAAAGGTAACATATGGATTCGATGTTTCCCTATGAAGAATTGACAAGGTTGGCATGATTTGACATAACGATGGGTGTCAGTGAATAATGTGGKATAGTAATAACCTTTTCTCAAAATATTATGGGCGGTAGTACGGGAAACAAAGGGATTTCCAAAATATCATGAATGGATTTCCTTAATCAATTAGGTGGCCTCATCCTTATTCACGCATATATAGAGTATTCCATCAGGGTTCTTCCAACCCAGACTGTCATGGTTCAAGCAATACTTTATGGCCTTTATCTTCAATGCCCTCTTCTTATGGTCTACCAAGTGGTCCAGGTATGAAAGGTTATTTCGGTAGTAGATAATGTCCGCATACCACTCATCATTTTCCAATTCACTTACTATCTCATTGACTTGTTCATTCTCTCCCAATTGTATGGCCTCGTTTCTTTTAGTCAACATTTGGGATAGACCTTGACATTTGATAATCTTTATGGGTTTTATCTCTAAATTGTAGTCTTGTATTTTGGACACCCACTTTCCCTTAGTTCCTAGGAAATCTTGTTGCGATAGAACATCCTTTACGGTAGGATAAGGCACATAAGCTTTGATCTTGTTGTACTTGACATAACTTCTAAAATGCTTAAGGGATTTGAGAAGGGAATATGATTTATTTTCGGTGATGGAGTAGTCCATTTTTCATCCCTGAGGGATTTACTCACGAAAGCAATTGGTTTCTCATGGTTATCCTTGTTTTCCTATAACAACACTTTGGCTATAGTGTCTTGAGAAGAGAATGCGAAAATTGTGAAGTCACGAGAGTAGTTAGGGATGACCAGGATGGGTGGCTTGATGATGGCATCCTTAATGTATTTAAAGGACGTTAGGATATTGTTATCTCATATGAAGGTGACATCTTTCTTAAGAAGGGAGTTCATGGGTTTGATCATTTTGGCGAAGTTGGGGATAAATCATTTGATTAAGTTTATTTCTCCAAAGAATGATTGTAAGTACTTCTTGTTAGTGGGAGGTCATATATTCTTGATGGATTCAACCCTTTTTGGGTCGATATAAATGCCTTCTTCTGAGACTATGTGTCTCAAAAATTTCCCTGTATCTATGTCGAAGATGGACTTCTTAGGATTGAGGGAAATACCATACTTTCTACACCACCCAAATATTGTTCTTAGGTGTGACACATGTGTATTCCTTTCCTTGGAAACTACTATCAAATCATCTTGGTATATTTCTATAATATTTTCAATGAGATCCCTAAAGGAAAAATCCATTTCTCTTTGAAAAGTAGAATCAACATTCATGAGGTTGAAACACATCCTTAGGTACATGAAATTTCCCCATGGGGTAGTGAATGTGGTCTTGATTTGATCCTCAATTTTAACCAATACTTGGTTATAACTAGAGAAACCGTCCAACATGGACATAATCCCAACACCGATAACCCTTTGTAACAAATGTTCCATGCTTGGGAGAGGGTAATTATCTTTTAACGAGAGTTGGTTGAGGTTACTAAAGTCAACACATAGTCTAATGTCTCCATTATTCTTCCGAATCACTACTAGGTTTGACATCCGTGAAGAATACCTGATAGGGACTATGATACCAACATCTACCATCTTTTGAAGTTCCTTATGGATTTAGGGTGACAACTTTGGATTAACATGTCTCAATTTTTGTCTGAATGGTTTGGATCCATCTACCAGAGTAATGGCGTGTTGAATGACATCACTTCTACACGATTTCAGGTCATCATAAGTCCAAAAGAAAAYGTCCTTAAATTAGAGAATGAGGTCTAGTATTTTGCTTCTCTTGGAATWGGTTGATACCTTTCCTATTTTTACTATTCTCGACTCAATCTTTGTCCTAATGTTGAATTCCAACACCTTATCAGAATGGTCCTCAATAGGTTTTACCCTATATAAATAATGTCTATCAAACATATTTTCCAAGGGARCACATCCTTTCGGAAGGGTGTTGTTGGGAAAGTCTATCATTTCCAGATTCATGGAATCAACCAAGAAATTTATGTGGGAGTCATATAAATCTTTGCTTCCCTACATGAATCTAAGTATCTGGGCATCATCATCAAAGAATTTCYGATGTTCTAGGTTTTCAGGGACCGAAGGTCTAAATACTAATTCCATTTTGCACAGGAATTGGAGAGGTCCCTCACAAGGTTGCAAAGTGGAAGCATAAATGGCCAAGCCGTCAACCACATGGTTTTCTTCTTTATGGATTGATTCAATTGAGAATTCATCAAAGCTTTTCCTATCATATTGCATTGAGTCCCTATACTTCTTCAAGCTTTCATTTTTCATGGAGAACTTCAAATTTATCTGGGAAACCACTAGATCAGAGTCTCCTAATACCCTCATGCACCTTATTTTCCTATCAAGGGCCAGATTGAGGCCTATAAGAAAGGATTTGTATTCAACAACATTATTTATGCAATCATATTCAAGTCTATATGAGAAGTAAAAGGTCTCCTTGGAAGGAGTTGTGATAATTATTTTTTCTCCTGAGATAAAACTAGAGTGAGCACTGTCGAATGTCAAGGTATATATCCAATTAGGATATCGACAAGGTTCTATTTGAAACGTTGGATTTCCTACGAAATTTTTTCCCATTCTTTCATCTAAACAAACTATCTCATCCATGGAACCCTTTGGGTTCTCAACTTGGTATCTAATGATGGGTTCTCTATAGAGAGTAAAAAAACCACCTTCAGGGTGAGGGATGGTAGCATATGACATATCCATTTAAAGGATACCCCCTAAGGTTTCCTTCCACTCTATAGATACCAACATCCCCCATGCATTAGGTATGTCAATGACCACAACATTCATCACAACATAAATACAGGGGAAGGAAGCTAAGCTAACCCCAATATCTTTGATAACGCCTTACAACTCGATGGGTTTAGAGCCTATTCCACAGACACTTTGATAAGGTYGTGAAATTTGAAGGCCAAGTTGTTGCATTACCCTTAAAGGCATGATGTTTTTGGAAGCACAAGAGTCCAACATGCAATCATGGAGGGTGAGGTCATTTATGAGGAGAGAAATAAATAAGGGCACATTCTTTCCTTCTATCTTGTTGATAGTCTTCGTTATCACATATTCTTGTAGGGGGATGTTTTCCCTTAGGAGTTGGCCATTGGATGACTAAATGTGAAAGAAGGGGGCTTAAAAACCCCACAATTGTGTTTCATCCAAAGTCGGGGCGCATTGTGCTAAGGTGCACGCATATCGAGACAACAGAGAATGCCACTTTGAGAATTTTGAAGTGAGGAAGGCATGAAACCCCCGAGTCCTGAAGTGCAAAGAAGATCTGGGCCGTCCAAACTGGAGGGGCACGTGGTAGAAGATTAGATAATTTGTGATTTTGTGAGTCAGGGTTTTAGCATGGAGCATGATGCAAGTTCGCAAAATGTGAAATCTCAAAATCACAATTTCACAACAGGAAGAAGCGCCCCGATTCCCTGAAAAGTGAAGTCCCAAAAACATTTGGAGACAGAGCCCTAGGTCATGGCCTGAGGTCATATATAAAAGTGGGGCCACAAAGAAGAATAAGTGCTTGTTTATCGACTGGTTACTGGGGTTTATGGGATGCAATCGTGGCCGTCAGATGCATAACAAATCTGACTTTCAATCTGAGAGAGGCCATTTCGTGAGTTCGAGCATCGAGATATTGGGAATCAAGTGGAGTGAAGACTCTCGAAATGCGAAATCCCAAAATTTCATAGGGGATAAGCTCTGGGTCATGGAATGAGTTCGTATGTAGGTAAAGGTGCAGAGTTCACATGAGCTACACGCAGGGCCAAAATTCCGATGTTGCCGCAGAAAGGGTCACCACGTTCTCTAGGTACCAAATCGATTCGAACTCATTCTAATCCCGATGAAGAAGTAAATGAAAGAGGGGGGACACGGTTGAAGCCTCACCTCACCCCATAAATGAAAAGCATGGAAGAGATGGCAATGGAGGTGGACCGTGAGCCCGTGGTACCCCTGCGAGCTAGTTTTTCTGTAGGGCCCATACTGATCTAAGCTCGCGTATGACAAGAGAATGTAGGTGTAGAATGATAGAAGAATATGAAGACGTTGAGCCTTGAATGAAATGGTTCGAGTACGCCTCTGTTGAGGATGGAGAATTATTTTGAGTATATATGTGGAGTTTTGGGATTGTGTAAAGGTCTTTGGTTGAGTAGAGCTCCCAATCTATAAATTTGTTCTGCCAGAGCTATTCTTTGGTTATGTAATAGATTTGAGACTTTCATGTTAATAGAAGTCAACTTCCTTTCTCTTTAATTTTGTCTGTAAAGTTATTTAAAACACTCAGGCATGGATGATCCAGTCAAGGATCGTTATACTGTTGTAATGGAGGTTTGATTATAGTGGTATCATGGTCAGTTTTATTCATTTCCCTGTGTATCTGTTTCCTTCTCACATTGAATGGCTCGTGCATGGATGATTCAGTTGAGATGTTGCAGTTGTAGGATGATGAAGGTTTGATCATACTACAACTGTAACTGTGTCTGTTGTAGACATATTTCGGTGTCTGAATTTGAGCTCAAGAATGCTCTTGAGCTTGGGTTTTCTTCTTTGAGCTGCTGGAAGGCCTGATGCCCAGAGCAGTCTCCTTCAACATTTCTCCTAATTCTTCCCTCTGCTCTCTCTTTAACTCCATTTACTGACTGAAGTTAATGTGGCCCTCACTTTGCTGTTTATTTCCTGTCCAGTTCTGTGTTGAACATCTTTCATGTTGTTGAGTTTTGTCCATTGACCATCCACATTTAAACCAACATTCACCCTAAACATTGATGGGTAATGAGCTTACCTCCCCTACAATCAGGAGGTGACTTCTGGTGCTAACATTTCTGGCACCGTTGTCGGGGAACGAATTGAAGACTTTTCCCTGAGTAGAATGACAACGAGCTTCTGATTTTGAAGGTGCATCAAATATTAGAACCATTGAAGATTACATTTGCACCTGGCGACTCCACTTTCTAGATTCCATTTTTTCAGTGTGACTACCTCTCGCTACACCCGGAGCCCCTTGGAACAAAAAAATCAGATCTGGTTTTTGATGGTGAATGTTAGGGACCTAACCCCTCACATAGGTAGAACAATGTATTCTGATGTAATAAAGGTCAATATTAATAAGGCCTTGCAATAAAGTAGAATAAGTCAAATGTAAGAATACCTAATAGAAGCTATCACTTCTAGAAGGATCTTCCTCTAGATGGTTTTATTGATAGACATATTTAGTATAAATAGGAGTTGAGGGTATGAGAACCCTAGCTTGGATATTATTGTAATAGAGCTCTGTTCGACTAGAGGTTTCCCCCTCGAAGAGGCCCGTGAACATTGCTCTCAGAATCAAAGTGCTCTTTCTGGTGTTATTTTGATATCATTTCCATGTTATTGTGGTGATTGTTCTGGTTATATTGTTGTTTATTTGCCATTTCTAGCATTTTATTTCTGTTCTGCATACTTTTTCTATCTGGCATATTACAAGTGGTATCAGAGCACTTTCCTCGGCAGAAATTGTGGGTTAATTTTTTTTTAGGGTAGAGACGTATTCTGACGTCTTTAAGCCACATAGATCTTTCGTTATGTGCATAAACCCGCGGTTGAGGGATTCATACAGGCAGGAAATACAAGTGGTACTTAAGCACACATCTGTTGGCCACCCTTGTAACCCCTGTTGGTACCACTTCGAGTGGTAGCACATCAGAAAACACCCGTGTACACACCAACCTAGATTTCCTGAAGCTCTTTTTAGATAAACTGATCGGTTGCCTGACTGCTATAGTGCCACTGAGAACAACACTCGGGAAGATAATCACTAGTACTTGGGTAGTCGGGTAGTACGACTAAGGGCACGGTCTAGCCTCCTTAGTTAGTGCCCTGAGATATTGGGCCGAGTACTACTTTTGGACCCCACACGTATATCAGAGAGCTATAGCACAGGGCACACCCTTGTCTGTAGAACCCTTGATTACCTAACCCTTGGGGATGGAAACAAAAACATTAAAATAGACAAGATCTATTGCTGCACAACTATGTTTAGGTTTCCAAATCAATACACATTTCTTCTTGGTTAAGAATTTGGTCATTTCATAACTGTCATATTCTTTAGACTAGAGTATAACTTCGCAGGTGTAAAAAAAAAAAAACGAGTCTGGAAATTTTTGCACCATTATTTGATACCTATTCCATTGGATTTTTCTCTTTGTCCTTATCACATTCATACATATCATTTTTCAACAAAATTTTTGACCCCACCCACCCTGTTTCGGTTCCCTCATCATCATGGCCCATACCCATAGCCAAGACTTGGAAGCTCACTTCAATACCTTGCAATCTAATTTCATAGAGACCCAAAAAGAAGTGAAACAACTCAGTGACAATGTTGTCACCATCAATACCACCGTGCAGTCCTCCATTGCCACCTCAATCGAGGAACTCAAACAAGACATGATTACCCATATTGAAGCTGTCATCTCGATGATCTGCACCAAGATGTATATCCCTACAGATAACCAATTATCTGACCCAACTCCACATAACGAGGCTGAAACTTCCTCTCATTCCCATAATTTTCAGCCCCATCACTTTCAGCGTGACCTACGCCTTCCACGGGTGGATGTGACCAAATTTGATGGCTTAGATCCCACTGGTTGGGTAACCCAAATGGAACATTATTTCTCTTTATATGCCATTACATATGACTTGGCCAAACTCCGGTATGGTGTTCTTCATCTATATCAAGAATGTTGGCAATGGTGGAAATGGAGAAAAACTTCCCATCAAGGGTATATTGCTTGGACACACTTTGTGGCAGATCTTTATGAACACTTTGACACTGAAACCAACCATTTAGGCCATTTGAAAAAGTTGAAACAATTAGGAACAATGGAAGACTTTATAATTTCTTTTGAGTGCCTGGATTTTCGAACAGAGGGCATGTTTGATTCCTTTTTATGAGAATGTTTTATTAGTGGCCTCAAGGATGAGATTCATGCCCATGTCCTCATGGCTCGACCTCAGAGTTGGGTGGAGGCTACTAAAATAGATAAAGAAGCACAACAGGTTGTATCCTCTCAAAACCGGAAACCCTCCTTTATTCCTCGCACTAAAACAATAAATCCCACTACTCCCTCTGCTCCACTAAAGATCCAAAAATTGACCAGGGATAAAATGGTTGAACACCAACTGAAAGGCCTTTGTTATAATTGTGATGAAAAATGTTTTTCGGGCCACAAGTGTAAGGAAAAAAATAATTTTATGGCCATCTCGAAGGATATTTCGGAAGAGGATGTTGAAAATCCCCTTGTGTTTGAGTCACCTGAAACCACTAACATGCTCTCACTGGCTTCTCTGCTCCCCAAACCCTCAAGCTAATTGGTTACATCAAGCATAAGAAGGTCATCATTCTTAATCATAGTGGAAGCACCCACAATTTTATTCATTGCCACATTGCCCAAGAAACTCATTGCTATATCCATGCAATTAATAATTTCCAAATTATGTTTGCCAATGGCGGCTCCATGAAATGTGGAGGGCATTGTGAAAATGTGTGTCTCCAAATTGGTGACTACCACCTGAAATCTCATATGTTTTCTATCGACATGGGTGGTTGTGATATTGTGTTAGGTGAAGATTGGATAAGGACTTTGGGTCCCATTCTCATGGATTTCAAGGAATTAACCATGTAATTCGACCAGGAGGGAAAAAAATATAAGTTCCAATGCATCACTGATGGTTCACCTGAGATCATTAGTTCCCATCGCATGGAAAAGCTACTAAAAAAAGGTCATTCTGGTGTTATTTCCCAACTCCATGCCATACAGCCAACTGAGACACCCTATGTATTGCAAGACCTCCAATCCATCCTCTCTAAACATTAGTTGGACTTTTCCACACCCCAGGGATTCCCGCCTTCCCATGGTGTTCATGATCATTCCATTCCCCTTATACGAGGAAGCCTTCCGCCCAATATCCATCCCTATTGTTACCCATTTTCCCAAAAAAAAGAAATTGAGAAAATGGTTCAAGAACTGCTTAACGAAGGTGTTATCCACCATAGTACGAGCCCCTACTCTTCTCCTGTGGTCATGGTCCTAAAGAAAGAAGGTTCTTGGTGCATGTGTCCTGACTTTCGCACCCTCAACAAACTCACCATTAAAGACAAATTTCCCATTCCTATCATTGATGACCTCTTGGATGAATTAAGTGGCACCTAGTTATTTACTAAACTTGATCTTCGTTCTGGCTACCACCAGATACGTATGAAAGAGGTAGACATTCCTAAAACTGGGTTTAGAACTCATGAGGGCCACTATGAGTTTTTGGTCATGCCCTTTGGCTTGTGCAATTCCCCCTCCACCTTCCAAAGCCTCATGAATAATGTATTTCTCCCTTTTCTCCATCATTTTGTCTTAGTTTTCTTTGATGATATCTTCATCTATAGCAAAACCTAGACAGACCATCTTTCTCAAGTGGACCACATTCTCCATCTACTCTCTCAGCACCAACTTTTCCTGAAACAATCTAAATGTTCTTTTTGCGCCTCAGAAGTCGAGTACTTAGGTCATCTTGTTGGCAAGAATGGTGTCAGGGTGGATCCTAAAAAGACTAAAGCTATGTAAGACTGGCCTCACCCAAAGACTCTTAAAATATTGCAAGGATTTCTGGGCTTAACAGGTTATTATCGCAAGCTTGTTAAGAATTATGGAAAGATTGCGGCACCTCTCACCGCACTCCTTAAAAAGAATTATTTCACTTGGACTCCAACAACTTCTCATGATTTTCAAACCTTGAATACTGCCATGTGCACCACTCCAGTCCCGACCCTTCCCGATTTCACAAAGAACTTTGTCTTGGAATGTGATGCTTCAGGGAAAGGTATTGGTACTGTCCTTACGCAAGAGGGTCAGCCTTTGGAATTTACCAGCAAACAACTGTCTGAACAAAATTTGGGAAAATCAATCTATGAAAAGGAAATGTTGGCTATTCTGCATGTCGTTGATTTGTGGCGCCCTTATCTATTGGGGCAACGCTTCCAAATTAAGACAGATCATCAAAGCATCAAGTATTTTCTAGAACAACGCATTTCCTCCCAAAAGAAACAAAAATGGGTAACTAAGCTCTTTGGATATGATTATGAGATCATATACAAGAAAGGAAAAGACAATGTGGTTGCGGATGCACTTTCCCAAAAATATGAAGATAAAGGCTCCCTTTTTTCTCTCTCCTTCAATGTACTAGATTGGCTCCAAGATGTTCTCCAGGAATGGCTACATGATCCCAAAAGTTCACATCTGATACAAAAATTGCAGTCTAATTCTCCAGTTTCCCCAGGGTACTCTTGGCTCCATGATGACCTTCGATACAAAGGCCATTTGTATTTAATTAAACAATCAAAACTTAAATCCACAATGCTTTTTGAGCTTCATGCTACACCCACAATTGGGCACTCTGGGTTTACCAAAACCTATGACAGTCAAACGTTCTTTTTTTTGGGATGGTATGAAATAAGACATTCATAATTTTTTGGCCAAATGTGATGTGTGTCAATGTAACAAGGGATAAATAGTCAAATCTCTTGGTACACTACAACCGCTTCCGATTCCACCTGCTATTTGGAGGGATATCTCTATGGATTTTATTACAGGCTTACCTAAATCGGGCAATAAATCAGTCGTCATGGTGATAGTTGATCTCCTTTACAAGTATGCTCATTAATGTGCTCTTAAAAACCCATTTACAACATCCACAGTGGTTCAACTTTTCATGGATTAAGTCTTCAAGCTTCATGGCATTCCGCATTCTATTTTTTTGTATCACGACCCAACTTTCACCAGCAATTTTTGGCAAGAACTATTCAAGCTACAAGGCACCCAATTTCATCTGAGCACAACTTATCATTCCCAGATGAATGGTCAAACTGAAGTTGTAAAAAAGTGTTTGGAAACATATTTGAGGTGTTTTGCATCAAAAAAACAAAATTAGTGGCCTCAATGGTTACCCCTAGCTGAATGGTGGTACAACACTTCATACCATACAACTACCCGCATGACTCCTTTTGAAGCGGTATATGGAAAAAATACATTGTATAGTTCGAGAGGATATTCTCCATACCCTCAAAGTGAATTTGGTCATGGACCAGAATCGCATGAAGCAACAAGAAGATCAAGGTCGCTCTGAACGTCATTTTGCAGAAGGGGATCAAGTGTTTTTTCGACTGTAACCTTACAAGAAAAATTCTCTCAAGGCCGACCATTGTCAGAAGATGGTGCCAAAATTTTATGCTCCTTATACARTARTTTTGGACCAGTGTGGGMATCTCCTACATCAATGAACCATCAAGGAAGTGTTAGTCCAGTGGAAAGATACAACTCCAGCAGATGCCACTTGGGAACCAACTACCATTCTGCAACAATTTCCACATCTCAAGCCTTGAGGACATGGTTGTTTTTAAGGGGGAGGACATGTTAGGGACCTAACCCCTCACATAGGTAGAATAATGTATTCCGATGTAATAAAGGTCAATATTAATAAGGCCTTGCAATAAAGTAGAATAAGTCGAATGTAAGAAGACCTAAAAGAAGCTTTTTCTTCTAGAAGGATATTCCTCTAGATGGTTCTATTGATAGACATATTTAGTATAAATAGGAGTCGAGGGTATGAGAACCCTAGCTTGGATATTATTGTAATATATCTCTGCTCGACTAGAGGTTTCCCCCTCGAAGAGGCCTGTGAACATTGCTCTCAAAATCAAAGTGCTCTTTCTAGTGTTATTTTGATATCATTTCCGTGTTATTTAGGTGATTGTTCTAGTTATATTGTTGTTTATCTGCCATTTCTAGCATTTTATTTCCTCTCTCCATACTTTTTATATCTGACATATTATAGTGAAAAAAGACCAGACACACTCATTCTGCATATCATTCACATGGCGACTCCATGATTAAAGGATTGATTGGCGACTCCACTGGTTCAAAATGGAAAGAATTCTAGCTCGAAGGTTTGCTGCTTTTAATTTTTTTGTTGTTTCTGGTTTTCCTAATGTTTTCCCTACTATGGATGAATGGGGTAATTATTTTCCCATATTTAGAGAACGTAAAGAGGACAACCCTACTCGACATCTCCACGAGTTTCATGAACTCATGCATTAGTGGGAGATACATCATGAGGATGTTTTAATGAAGATGCTCATGTTCTCATTGGATGGGGATGCCCGTGAGTGGTATCAATCCTTGCCCCCTACTAGCATCTCCTCCATAGAACAATTTCATGCAACCTTTAATAAGCATTGTCAAAGGTATTATTCCTATGAGTTTATTTGTCATAATTGTTGTGAGTAATATGAAGACAGTGATCAAGATACAGTTGGTTCTAATGAAAGATGTAAGGATGAAGACCATGAGGAGGAAGAAGATTCTTTAGGTGAGCTAATGGAACTGGTAAAATATCTCTCTGCCAAACTAGAAAGGTTGGAATCTGAAGAAAGCGCAGAGSATTTTTCATTCCTTGAGGCATATTTTCTTGGCATCTCTACTGAGGATGATAATGAATATTTCATAGCTGTAGAGGCCTTGCATTCTGCTCCTGAGGTGCCTGCTATCCCTAGCTTCGATGATTGTTTGGATGAAGAGAAATAGGGCCCCACATCACAATTTGCTGACCTGGGGAGAAACCAACCTATATATGACAGCTACGAATCATATTCTGAGCTGGATATGTCAGATTTCCAAGATCATACATCAGATCCTTGTCCTCTATTCATTAACGAAAATCATCATGAGAAAATCAACCATCCTGAGCAATAGATTAAAGAGAAGAGATTTCAGATGGGTCATGTTTATGATGATTATGACTCTGACCCTTGGGAAATCCATAAAGAAGAAAAGGAGCAATAGAAGGGGAAGTTCATAGCCTGACCAGAGCTTGTAGGTGAGCAGACACCACCTGAGACCAGTCAGCCTACATCAACTTCTTATCCACCTGTGCTTTTCAGAGATATTTAGCCATGTGTGATCATTTGTGGAGAATATTGGGCTGTCTGTTACAAATTTTCCAGAGTTTTTCACTCATTCCATGAGCCTGTCAGCGAGTACATGGAGATGCATTTCCTTCATGCCTTGGAGCCGCCTAGCTTTTTCTTAACTTCATCCTTTCGAGGAAAGATGAAGGATGTAACCATTATGCTGTCACAATTGCATCCTCTGTTATCAATCATTGACAGAGTAAAGGAACTTCCAGTTAGGAAGTTACTTGAATGGCTATGGTGAAAATTTTCTTTCACCTAGCACTGTGTAAAAATAAATTAGTTTAGGAATGTACATAAATAAGCTCCCTGGAGCATGTGTATTTATTTTTCGTTGTTTACTTGTCGACCTGTATTCCTCAACAAGGTGTTTTAAGCTTGAATCCATAGACCAATAGAAGGCAACTAGAACTGCAAAAGAGATCTTAGAGCCTCGCAGGGAAGACTCTATCCCCCATGGAGCCTAATGTTATCACATATTCTTACAAGGGGGTGTTTTCCCTTAGGATTTGGCCATTGGATGACCAAATACGAAATAAGAGGGATTAAAAAACCCATAACTGTGTTTCATCCAAAGTCGTGGTGCGTTGTTCTAAGGTGCATGCATATCGGGACGACAGAGAATTCCACTTCAGGAATTTTAAAGTGAGGAAAGCACGAAACTCCCGAGTCCTGAAGTGAGAAGAAGATATGGGTCTTCCAAACCGGAGGGGCACATGGAAACATATTAGAAAATTCTCAATTTCTCGAGTCAGGGTTTTAGCATGGAGCATGACGCAAGTTCG